>CAUYRT010090904.1:0-66335 GCA_963574885.1 Lepilemur ruficaudatus | reverse complement strand
GTGACCTCAATAGGCTGACGCCACGGCACTCTAGCCTGGGCAACAGAGTGAGACTCTGTCTCAAAAAAAAAAAATCTCTTTCAGATTTAGATGGAAAAAAACTAGAATTTATCTACACAATCTTGTCAATCATAATTCAGGTATGAGATAATAATTGTAGAAATTTATAGTCTCATAACCAAAATTCTCTAACTCACAGTCTTTAGAAAAAAATCCAGTTTGCTTAATGACTTTTGACTTTATTTTATGTTAAGGGAAGAGTTGAGTTAAATTTGTGGACAATATTTTTTTAATCATTAAGTGAAATTTGAGGATATATCTTGTACATTCTCAACCATGAGACTTTGGTTAGAGAAAGTAATCAGCGAAACAAGTTTGAGCTGGCCGTGGAGGATTATGGAAATTGCTTATAAATAATTTTGAGAGAATAATAATATGAAAAATGCACAGGTATCTCCTTTTAGGAGATGGAAAATTTAATAAAGGACATGATGTGATAAAAATCCATTTCTCTATTTGTAAAATAGTTAATTTTATATTATTATTAAATTACATAGAATCTATTTTTAACCTCCCTTAAAGTTATAATTTTTTATGACCCTACAGAGAACTCACTATAAGGAAAAACAAAAGAAAATAAATAAATAAATAAAAAACACCACCTTTATCTACACTGCTGCCACTCCATCCTCCTCCAGGAGAGGGCAGCACTAAGGGATAGGTATGGAAGAGAGAGCACAGTTGCAGGCCTTTTACGTTCCTGGAAACCCAGTTACATTGACTATCATAAGTAAGCTAAATTAAAAGAAAGAAAGAAAAGCTTCAATCCAAGAAAAACTCAGATAAACATATAGAATCCATTTTTTGGCATAATACAACGGTATAAACCTGGATTACAATTTACTATGACTTCTAATTAATCCCGAATCATCCACCAACACAGTTACTAATACACAAAAATCACCAGTCATCGCATAGAGACTTAAATTAATTTCAGGTTCTTTTCTAGTTAAAAGAAATAATATTCTTGGTTCATAGTTAAGCATTAAATGATACTAAAAACTTCAATGGTTATTCAGGGCACCAGGAGGCAGCAGTTACCCTGCACAAAGAGAATGTAATCCAATTAGGCATTTCTTGCTGGGTGGTGAGAGCATGGAAATTTCAATAGCCACTTTCCTTGTCTTAAATGTGCATTCATTATCAAAAGAAATGGAGAAACTGACTTATAAAGTTGGAATGAGATGAAACATTGTTTTTCTGTGTGGTCTTTCTTCTTGGAGTCTAATTCAAACAATTTACAAAGTCTACCAAAAGCATAACAAAGAACAATTGTGGAACTCTGAATTATTTCAAACTCTTCTTTTTTTACCCCTCAAGCTATATAAAGACATAACCATCAAGATCTAAATTTTGCTCTTAATTATGGAGAGAATGCCTTACAGAAAGTCTCATGTGTGGATTTATAGTAGAATTTGGCCCAATTTCCTGTCTTAGGTGGATTGTTTTGGGTTTTTTGTCACATTCTTCTGGTTGAACAGCCATTATCTTAACTGTTGTTCATTAGAGTATCTGTTAGCATATTCTGAAAAAAGACTAAAATTATGCAAAGCATTTTGAAAATAGGAGATATTAAGAATTATTCAGTCCAGGAACATTTTGTCATAGATATGTATAGAAAGCAGCGTGTGTTGGGTGGAGGGAGGGAGTGGTGACTGTGTGGCTTTTCTTTCCTAAGCAGTATTGCCCACAACTAACCAACTTGATTTTTTCCAAGTCCTTTTTCAGTTTTGTAAAACAATAAGGTTGGATTATATCATCATATCTGAGATAGTTTTCGGTTTTATAATTTTAAATCTGCGCAAATTATATTCGTGCATTTTTGGAAATAAACATTTAAGATTATTGATAACACAAAAACATGGTAAATATATAACTCAACTTGGTACTTTTTGCAGAAAAATTGAGTGAAAAGAAATAATTCAGTATTCATAGTCATAAAATCTGATTCAAAAGCTTGTTAAGAGTTGTGCTTACTGGATAACATTACAATTATACTCCACACATGGTTTTACTAAAACAAAATGTCAAAGTGTTTCAAGAAGAATCACTGTTTATTGTTTTCACACCAGTAGCTAGAATAATTCCATAAAGAAGTCTCATGACATTAACAACATAAAACATAGAGCACAGTTTAGAGATCTGCCTAAAAAGAATACCTATTCCCTTAACTATCAAGGATTATACACTACATACAATTTGTAAGGCACTTAACAATAGATGATTTTTAAAAATCCAAATCTACCAATAGTTTGTTTATGTCCAATCTTTAAAGGATGATGTAGTCTATTAGAGGAAAGGATATAGAGATATAAAAGGAAAGGAAAACCATACTGATTGTGATGAGTTATTCTAATGTAGAGTATTTGACACCAAACGGTATTAAACTAAATGTGGCCTAAGAATGCCTCTTACTTGGAGTCCTTAAGTAACAAACCGCGACCTAACTAGTACTTAAATTAACTGAAAGCCTAATTTAGGAGTATATTTTTGTAACAAATAGGTGAGTCTCAGCCAATCACAGCAGCTGAGCATCAGTCCATCACAGGCTGCCAACTGATCAGATCATGTTCAAACAAGGCAGATGTAGAGCTGTAACCAATCAGGCTGTTTCTGTACCTCACTTCTTCTGTTTTCTGTCCATAAATGCTGCTTGCCCACGTTGCAGAGTGGAGCTCTGTGAACATTTTCTGGTTCTAGGGACTGCAGATTCTGAATAATTCTCTGCTCAGTTAAACTCAAATTTAAGTTGTCTGAAATTTGGGGCTTTTTGAACACCTGAAACCCTGGTATCTATTGTTCTGTGTTAAACCAAATCTGAAATTATAACTTTAGATTAAATCCTCTAAATCCCAAACCTATCGAAGCCTTCCTAGTAGAATATGGTGGGAACAGAATGCCTCTGTTACTTACATCTCCTTTTATCTGGCCTTTTATAGCTCAAAAGAGTAGAATATATGGAAATAGCCACATTTTTCTACCTAATCATTGTTTTATTCCAAAATGGTTAAAATATTCAGAGAGAAAACCAAAAATATTCAGAGAAAATTTGTGCTGAATATACAAACTAACTTTAACTTATAGAGAGAGCAGCTAAAATTCTGCATCAGCAAACCAGTCTTTTTATTTAAGCATGGACAGGAATCAGGATTAGTTGGAGGGAATAATTTAGAAACACTGTTGCCAAGGTAACCTTTTCCTAATTTGGGGAAGAATATCACAAGTTCTAACACATACAAAGAAAATCATTTTTCTTCTCTTTATTCTTTGTTTTGAGATGATAAGTGAGATCATACAATTGAAAGGGAAGTTTAAAACCAAGCCAAATAGAGCAGAGCAAGATTTGTTCAGCAGACAACTCTGTTTCCTCTTTTAGGGTGTTGACAAATAGTGGCAAGAGATTGAATTAAGAGAGTTATGAAAAGTCTTAATTCTTTGCTTCAATAGTCTTAAGTCAGTTGTTACTCACATGAAATCCTTGAGCCCACTAAGAGATAGACAAGGCACATTCTCTGGAGTTAGTCTGACTCTAAGATGCAGAGTTTTGCCTCAGAGGGAAGATTAAATGGCAACTGATAATATTTGTAGATTTGTGAGCAGGGAAGAAAGTCGTACTCAGGTATTTACATCTTATTAAGTCATTCTTTGTACACAGTTTTCCTAAAATCCCTTTGGAAGAGAAGGCTGGTTTTCATCAAAATACATTCCCCTTTTCTTCTACAACAAGAACGTTGTAGTTGGGCACATCATCTTGCTGGAAAGACACTTCCCAGCTTCCTGCAGTCTGATCTATGTTCATTCAGTTCTCTCCACTGAAATGTAAACAGAGGTGATGTGAGCTATTTCCTGGTCTTGGTCATGTTTTAACATTGGACATCCAGGATCTTTCTCCCTTCCTATGAGAGAGAGAAAGGGCACATATACCTGTGACCCAGTGTATAGCACACAGATGAGGACAATGACCTGGAAGAAGATGGAGGAATAAGGGGAAATGGATCTGGGTTCCTGAATCACTGTGTGGAGCAGAGATTCCCCAACAATCAGGATTTTTTCTCTAAAGATTGCTATGTGAGGGAGGAATAAATTATTTTTTTTTAGGCCACAGTATTTGGGAGCCTCTTTGTTGTAGTAGCTTAAGTTTTGTACTAAAAGATTTTCTGTAGATATTTTAAAATTTATTATGTAATATATATAGATAGATCTAGGCATACAGATATAGATGATAAAACAGTGACTAGCCCTGTACCCTTTATTCTTATAAGAAATAAAACATTACCAACATGGTTTGACTCTTTATCAGTCAAAATCAAAATTCCCCTTTCCCCTAACTTCTGAAGTCACCATCAAGTAATGGAATTTGAGATTTGTCATTCCCACACATGTTTTTATAGTTTTACTCAATATGTATGCTTCCTTATATAATATACAGATTTATATGCATGTTTTCTAATATTATTCAAAAGGTATCTTTATCAGCTGGGAATCTTAACTTGCAAACACAAAAGAATCTACGTCAGCTAGTTTAACTAGAAAAATAATTTATCATAGAATATCATATAGTTCGTACAATCTCCAGCATCCTGAGAAAGGCAGAATCTGAAACTACACATTTTCAAGCACATCACAAAATCTCTAATGAAAATATTTATGCTTCTAATCCACAACTGTGACATGAAGGAAATATTCTTGTGTTGTTTCTGTACTATTTGGGTTTTCTGAATAAATTTTCTGAAAACTTGGGATCTTGGGATGAGAGCCAGTGTTGGGAAGTTAATTTATAACTGGACAATGAGAGAACTCCAGAGATATTTACCTAACTCTGATGTATGGGTTTACATTTTAAAAGAAAATGAAGCCCAGAACCTTGGATACATCTGTAGGTTATAAAAAGCCAGGAGATACACAAGGTTTATGTAGCCCCCAGAAGATGTATACATTCCAGAAGCTTAGAGTGAGAACCCGGCATCCTTTCCCTCCCACATCTACAGAGCAATGGTTTTTCTCCCTCCTTTTGGAGAGCAAAGGGAAAATAGTTATCTCTTTCTCCTATATATAAGAAGATAATCCATTTTTCTGAGTCCCTTCCCAATAAAATGTCCAGCTACTCCCGTAGGAGAATTTTCCACCTGGTTTTCATCACATTACCCTAGAGGTAAGGACTGAGGTCAGGGAGCATAACATGCTTATTTCTGAAAAGTAATAAATAAGAAATCTGTCTCCAATCCAGAACACTTTAAGTGTGTATTCAGAATAAAATTAATAAATATGAATGAAAAAGTTCCTAACAATGTCCATCTGGGACCAGATGCTAGAAATTCCAACACTGCTTCTCCCTAAAAGCACCATACACCACACCTGTACTAGCCTGATAGCTTAGGTCAGGATATTGAGGAAACAAGCTCTAAGGCAGAGATTTCTGTGCAAGAAGTTTACCAGGAAATACTCTCAGAAACAACACTTATAACAGAGGTGAAGGAAGTAACATTGGGTAGAAGTTGAACTGTAAGAAAATTGTAACAGAGGCCTTAGTCAATCTTTTTTAGGAAGCTCTGGACATTCAGAGTTGTCCCCAATTTAGACCAAGAGGTTGGGCCCCCAAGAATTGACCATTCACTGGATACAGGCTGTCTCTGGAGAAGAGCCAGAGATAGCTCCCTTTGGTTACCCTCCAGTAACAATGCCCAGAGGCAGAAGCTAAGAGCAATCAGCAGCAACACTCCTGGCAACCATGAGATGATTGTCTCAATCTGGAAGCAGGGATCTGGTCAGTGCACCATGGCATCTGCCATGTCAAATCACTTCCTCCAAATGTGTACACCTCCTGACAGTGCTCACTTCTAAGTCTAAGAGCTGCATGCATGCCTCTGACCGGAGGACTTTCAGAAGGATGGTGGTCATAAAAGGCACATCTAAATCATAGTGTGTATTCCAATAAGAGCAAACCCTGATAGAAGGTTTCCATGATACCTAGCTGCTATCAATTAGCTGCCAGTCTCCCAGGGTGGGAGATGGGGGGTAGGGAGGGAGATGATGTCAGCACTGAGTATTGCTGCTAGAAACCTAGATTCTTAGCAGTGTCAGTAACCTGGTCAGCTTATGAAGGAACATCCATGTTGAGCTATGAAACTTTCATATTAGAAAATGTTAATAGTCATTTCAGACTGATGGTGAAAGCAGACACAGACATGACAATAAGGTTTACTTGTCTAAGGAAGGTTTTTCATCTTACTATAGAAAAAAGTGTAATCAGAATATTGCAAAAAGATCAGGATGATTATTCTTTAACTGATTTCAGTATGAACATCCATGTTCCCGTAAAAAAAGGAATAATTTCAGGTGAAAAATCTGGCTGAAACTTACATCAAACTTTCTAAAAGCTCAAATGCTCCTCTTCTAGCCCAATCTAATATATTTTGGAGAAGTTCTCCACGCAGACTAATCTGAATATGTGCCAGGCAGAATTCATCAATCTCAATACCATACAACATAAACTAAGATATTAGATTATAGTTCAGAGGGTTCATCATCAAAGGTTCAGTGGTTTCAGTGCTCTCCTAAAATCAGAGCTAAGAAACTGAAGCAATGATTATATCTGGAGTCATGCTAACAGATCCTCTTCCTCTTGGCCCTGAAGGTTTATTGGTGTCTACTGGGTGAAAGACAATTTCTCAGAGCCAGTTGCTGAAATCAGGAGTGGGGCGGGAGGGTAGCATTTTTCAGACCAATAGCTCCATTTCAAGAACCAGCAGCTGTGTTAATTGGGTCTGGTAAAGAGACTACATTTGCAATGGAGTTGCCACTTTATTAAGATTATATTCATAACCCTTATCCTCTAAGACCCAAGTAAAACAGATGAGCTAAATGAGCCTGTAATAAAGATGACCACACCTGCACCTTTCAATTTTTGATAATGGAACTAATCTCTACAATTCCCTAGAGATGTGATGCTTCGTATATTTTGGTAGGGCACTAGTGTTCCAATATCTACCACTTGACTCTTCTCCTGTAATAGTCTTCATGCCATTTTAGAAATTTGCTGAGTATATCTAATCTAATAATATACTTAAATAAGATAAGTAATGGAAGGCTGAATTTTCACACGATAGGCCCCCTGTGACATGGTCTTGAGCTAAAATTCCATTTATTTCCATTTACCAAGCCCTGGATATAGAGTTCTGTTTATTTCCATTTAATCTTCAAAACTAGTATCAGGCCCATTTTAGAGATGAATTGTCTGAAGTCACAAAGCTGAAACTCAAGTTTCCTGATTCCTGTTTCTTTTCTCTTTTCACTTTATCATGCATTAGTGATAGCATGATGACTTTTGAGCCTAAGGAAGAAGAGCCATTTATTTACAATATGATGTCATCTCAAGTACCAGGAAAGCCAAAATGAGATCATGCCCTTCCCAACAAGTGCTCTAGGCAGTGTACCATTTTGGATGTCTTTAAGCAGTTCCATTGAAAAGAATAATAAAAATGGGAGGCCTCCCCCAATTTATAATGATGTTCAGCTTGAAGATTTTGTTACTAAAATTCCACACAGGAGAATGAGTATCTCTAATGTTCATGACCAGATGTTGACTCGATAATGCCAACTGCAATTGTGCCTTTTTAGTCTCTAACTGGAGTCTTTTCTCCAGTGCAAGTTCCTGTAGCACAATTGGTACTTTAACAAGTCCCCTGCTAGGAACATTTAGCCCAAAGGTTTCCCTCCTCAGTGCAAAATAAGCTTCTACTTAAGCAGCTCTATTTCAGTTGCTGGTTAGTGAGACAACTAACAACAACAACAACAAAAAAATACTTTATTAGCAAATATATCAATATATAGACAGAACTATTGTGCAGAAAGACACATCATTTATAGGAAGCATGGTGCAGTTCAGGAGTTGAAATGGGACAGAGATGGCTTATAAAAATGATAATGGATTTTAAATATCTTTTAAAAACACTTGAGCAACAGCAGTTTGCTAAGCTTGTATCTTTTATGAGAACAGAAAACTGAGCCAAACATTAAGGGCAAACACTCACCCAGGAAAATTGGGTAGAAGAGAAATGGAAAACTCATGGCTCTGAACAGGAAAGCTGATGCTATGAACACATTCAAAAGAAAACTATCCTAGTAACAGATCTCTATCATTTTATATGCCTTTGTATATGGAAACGATTCCATATTTCACACTGGCTTCATTCTTCACTTTTAAGAAGGATAAGAGAGAACGAATAGCAAACTGCTATGTAGGCTGGGACAAATTATTAATACTATTCAATGAAGAAACTGTTGTCATGTGGCAACTCATTGGATTTTGGTGGCCTTTAACTCGTGGCATAGGGGAACATGACTAGAAACAGACAAAATTTCTCCTGCTGTATCTACTCACTGCTCCATTCCCCAGGAGCAATTCCTTCTTTTACAATACTTTATCCTTAAGTAGAAATTATCAGTACTGGTGAATGAGACTAAAAATTAATCTAGGGACACAAAGGGCTTGATCTGCCTACAAAAGCCTTCTAACATGAAATGGAAGATGGAACATTTTTTGTCCCTAGCTCTTTAGAGTTTATTGTCTTTGTATGTGCAACAGGCAAAAATAGACTGAAGAGATTTTGTGGTCTAAAGCACAATGTCTTAAAATGTTTTGTTTTATTTTATTTTGTTAATAGACTTTTATTTTTTAGACCAGTTTTAGGCTCATGGCAAAATTGAATGGAAGGTACAGAGATTTCATATCATATAATTTTTCATATATTGTTGAATTCAATTTGTTAAATTTTGTTCAGAATTTTTATATCTATGTTTATAAGAGATATTGGTCTATAATGGTTTTTTTTTCCTTATAATGTCTTTTTCTGGTTTTGGTGTTAGGGTAATGCTGGCCTTATAGAATGAGTTGAAGAATAATCCCTTGGTTTTTGTCTTCTCAAAGAGATTGTAGAAGATTGATAAAATTTATTCCTTAAATGTTTGGTAAAATTCACCAGTAAACCCTGGTGAATTCCATTTTGTCAGGTTATTATTGATTCAACTTACTTTATAGTTATAGACCTATTCAGATTGTCCATTGCTTCTTGAGCAAAGTTTGGCAGATTGTGCCTTCAAAGAATTGGTTGATTTAATCTAGCATGTATGTGGGATCTACAGTAAAATCCCGTTTTTCCTAATAGTAATTTGTGTCTTCTCTTTTTTTCTTAGTTTGCCCGAATAAAGGCTAATCAATTTTACTGATCTTTTTAAATAACCAGCTTTTGATTTCATTGATTTTCTTTATTTATTTCTTGTTTTCAATTTCATTCATTTCTGCTCTAATTCTTACTATTTCTTTTCTTCTTCTTACTTTGGACTTAATTTGCTTTTCTTTTTCTAGTGTCCTAAACTAGAAACTTAGATGATTGATTTTAGATCTTTGTTCTTTTCTAATATATGCATTCAATACTATAAATTTTTCCCTCAGCCCTCCTCTTGCTTCATCTCACAAATTTTGATAAATTGTGCTTTAATTTTCATTTAGTTCAAAATATTTTTAAATTTCTCGTGAAATTTCTTCTTTGACCTATGTGTTGCTTAAAAATACAGTGTTTAATCTCCAAATATTTGGGGATTCCCCAGGTGTCTTTCTGTTATTGATTTCTAGTTTAATTCTATTGTGGTCCATGAGTGGAAATTGTTTGATTTCTATTCTTTTAAATATGTTGAGATGTGCTTGGATCCAGAATATGATCTCTTTAGTTTCACGTGAGCTTGAGAAGAATGTGCATTCTGCTATTGTTGGATGAAGTAGGCTGTAGATAAACAGTTTGCAATATACATGTACAACTAATCCAAGTCCATGTTCTATATCACTTCACAGGTAGTGTGAATACCTCCTTATAATAACAAAATAATCCTAATTCCTCCTTCCTTTCTTTTATGTAATTGCTGTCATTCATTTCATTTATACATGAAAATACTTAAGAACATATATATATACATATAAGCTTACATAATCAAATACTTTATTGCTATAATTATTTTCAACAAACTTACCTGTTAGATCAATTAAAAATAAGAAAAATAAAAGTTTTTATTTTAACTACACTTATTCCTTCTCTGATGTTCTTATTTTCTTTACATAGATCTGAGTTTCTGACCTACATTATTTTTCTTTTCTCTAAAGAATTTCTTTTAACATTTTTTGCAAGGCAGGTCTTTTGGTAACAAATTCCGTCAATTTTTGTTTGAGAAAGTCTTTCTTTGTCCTTCACTTTCGAAGACTAATTTCTCAAAGTGCAGAATTCTAGTTTGGTGATTTTTTTTCTCTCAACACATAAAATATTTCATTCCCCTCTCTTCTTGTTTGTGTAGTTTCTGAGATGTCATGTAATTCTTATCTTTGCACCTCTATAGATAAAGTGGTTTTTTCTGCTGGCTTCTTTCAAGATTTTTTCATTATATTTAATTTTTTGTAGTTTGAAAATTACATGCCAAAGGGTAATTTCGGTTTTGTTTTTGTTGTTTGCCATTTATTCTGCTTGGTGTTCTCTAAGCTTCACAAATCTGTGGTTTTGTGTCTGATATTAATCTAGAAAATTTCTCCATCAATATTATTTAAATATTTCTTATTTCTCTCTTTCTTTTCCTTTGGTATTCCCATTATGTGTATGTCACACTTTTGTAGTTGTGCCACAGTTCTTAGATGATCTGTTCTGTATTTTTCAGTCTTTTTCTCTTTGCTTTCTAGTTTTAGAGGTTTCTATTCAGATATCCTCAAGCTCAAAAATTTTTCTTCCTCAGCCATGTTCAGTTTACTAATAAGCCCATCAAAGTCATTCTTCAATCAGTTATAGTGTTTTTTTACCTTTATGATTTCGTTTTTATTCATTCATAGAATTTCCATCTCTTTGCTCACTTTACCCATCTGTCCTTGCATGCTGTCCACTTTATCCATTAGCACCCTTAGTATGTTAATCATAATTATTTTAAATTCCTGGTCTGATAATTCCAAGATACCTGCCCTATCTGACTCTAATTCTGATCTTGCTTTATCTCTTCAAACTGTGTTTTACTTTCAGCATGTCTTAGAATTTTTTTTTACTAGCCAGACTTGATGCACTGAGTAAGGGAAACTGCTGTCAATAGGCCTTCAGTAATGTCGTGGTAAGGTATGGGTGAAGGGGAAGCTTTCCATAGTCCTACGATTATGTTTTAGTCTTTTGGTGAGCCTCTTCCCCTGGACTATGAACTTCACAAGTACTTCAGTCCCCACACACCCCTCACCCCCTTAGGTGAGACAGGACGGCCAGAGGGACTGGAGTTGGATATCTTCCTCCCCCAGGTCAGTTAGGGGGAGGAAACAACAGAAATTTAGGTTCTGATTAAATAGTTTCTCTTGAGAATAGACCTGGTTAAGAACAGAATATTCTGGTGATTTCTAAATGATTACATTCCCCCTTTCTCTGCTGTAAGCACAGGGGAGATTTTTCTCTGATATTCACTGTGAGAACCGGATGGAACTCCAGAAGATAAACATCACAAAAGTGTGGGGCCTTCCAGTGACTTGGTCCCCCAGTGCTTTTATTTTTCAGATTTGTCCACACTGAGCCTCCAGTAATTCATCAATTGCAGTTTAGGTTTTCCTACCCTGGCAGGTTCCCACAGAGGTTCCTACCTGTGGACTCTCAGGTAAGCTGTGATTGTATTTTCCTGTCAGTTTCTCTAATTTGGAGAGCAGTGGATTGCCCTGTTACCTCATTTTTGTTGTGGATCTAAGAACAGTAGTTTATTTTTCAGTTTGTTCAGCTTCTTACTTATTGATAAACTGCAATGGTGACTTTCAAGCTCTTACATGCCAGACTGGAAACCAGAAGTCCCAAAAGTATTTTTAAGAGGAGAAAAATGTGGATGATTTTGTTATGAGCAGAGCATGCTAGAAACATTTAGAGCTACAAATGGCTACACAAGATCCTTGTGGTTTTACATTTTGAATTAAAATATAAGTTCAGAATTCATCATCAGGGGACTGACATCATCTTCATCCCTTACTTTTCTGAGCCAAAGATTCTTCAGCTGAGAGCAGCTGTGTGGGCAAATGGTGACATGATAGAAGTCAGCTGCTGTGACATCATCAAGATGTTTTTTTATACCTGAGTCTCTCTCTTCTAAGGCAATAGGAGACCGTATTCTCTAGCAATGACTAGATGCATCATTTGTTGTGAAGAACGATCTCCCCTCCCAGCCAACAAAGAAGAAAAAAGGGAGGACAGAGGAAGAACAATCTCCCCTCCCAACCAACAAAGAAAAAAAAAGGGAGGACAGAGGAAGGGTCAACACACCAGCCCAGTCCCTGCTGTGTAGCCCAGCTAGGGCAGAATGGCCAGTGGGCAGCTGGGGCTAGCTGGTATCCCCTGTCTTACAGGTGACTCCCAGCAGCCTTATAAAGCTTAAGCTCATTGGCTATTTTGGAGGCAATGCTTTTGGAGGCTGTGGAGATGCCAGATACCTGTTTAAATTGAACCCCATCGAGAGACTTCTGCAGCAGTTTGAACACCTCCATCCTCCACTTCATGATGTCCCAGCATGCCATGCATGCATAGCTGCATGTATTTCTGGTTCAACTTGCACCAGCAGCTGTTTGCTTCTAGTACTTTTCCAACCTTCCACATCGTCTTCTGGGGCTCCAGGAGGAGCTCGAGATCTTTATATTCCATGTAAGATGTAATGAGCATGACTTGCCTCTGGAAATTCTTTCTTTTTTTCTTACCACTGTCTCCACTGCCCACCACATGAGGTTTGTGTGTCTCCACTCAGTCTTTTATTTCAGGTTCATTCAGATTCTTTCTGGCAAACTTGAAACACAAATTTCTGCATTTAAATTTGAGGCTGAATTTGAAGAAGCTCTCAGTGGCCCTCTAACAGCCCTGGAGATTGCCAGAAGGAAAGGCTGGGATCATACCATAGGGCAAATTCTGCTGGTCATGGCTGTATCCCTGCTGCTAAGCATGGGAGGACGGAATTTCCTTTGGACATACCCATGTGGAAGTTGGTTAGGTCTGGGGCTCTACCACTACTACTGATGTTGTGAGAAGGGAACTCACAGGGACACATCCGGGGGCTATTTTGGGCTGTAGCAACTCAGTTATTCTTTGTAGGGCACAGCAAAAAGGCCTGGCTGGGCTGCATTGAAGCTGAGTTGGATTCCTAGTGCAGACTGGTGGGCCAGGTTTCTTTGAGGGAAGCAGAAGCTATGGAGGCCTCAAACCCTGACATAGTTAGGCTGCCTTTGCTATTCTTGATGGAGGCTTGACCAAAGTTGGTCCTCTCCAAAAGCAGGTGATTCTGCTTTTATTTGTGCTGGTGGAAAGGCTGCTATTCCTGGAGGGGACAGGAGTTCTTTTCCTCCCCTCCAGGCTTGGGAGGGGGCTGAGAGGTACATTGGCTGTGCTGCTAGCCTTCTGCCCTGACTCCTGGAACTCCTTAGGCCCCTTGTTTCTGTGTTGTTACTCTGAGTATTCTTAGAGTAAGATTGAGGGGTGAGAATAGCAGGCTGGCTGAAACTCCACTGTTTGGGACTGGAAGAAATACTATGCTTTATCTTGTAAGATGATGAAGGCATTCTGGTATAAGGCAGATCAGCTAAAAGCAAGGGGTTCATGGTGATGATGTAGCCCTCCAGTTTAGATATCTTGTAGAGTAGATAAGTGGGCCTTCCCTCATTTTAGTTCTGGCCCATTAGCAAGTCCTGGATCTCTTCCTGTGTGTAACCCATGAACATCAACTCAGTCTGCATGGGGTGCTCTGTCAAAAAGTGGCTCCTTGTAAGGCTTTGGCTCATCATCTTTACAACTTACATTCTATGGATCAGTCATGATTTGTTGAAAAGTGATGCTCATGCTGGTATTTAGGATGAGGAATTTCTTGAGCAGGTTTTCACACTCCATGGACATGTAAAAGGGAATATGGTATTTTTTGTTCCACTTCCCACAGCTTCTTGAAATTCTGTCCATCAAGGCAAGGATCTGCTGACCAGTGTACATAGAGTGACTCCCAGGGGTTGCATCCTGCTTTTGGCCCTCAAAGAGTTCTGGGAGAACATAAGGAAGACTGATCCAAAGTTGTTCAGCTTGTTGCCAAAAGGTTCCCTGCTGAAGCCTAAGTCTACAATTTTGATCTTCCTGTCGGCATCCAAGAGTAGACTTTCTGCTTTTAAGTCTCTATGAATAATAACTTCTGGTGGCAGCACCCCACAGTAGACACTATCTGGTGAGGTCTACTTCAGGCTTCCTTTTCTTTCTTACTGACATGACCCACTAGGTACTCAAATACTTCTCTTCCACTAGCATAGTTCTTGACATAGTAGAGTGTTTTCTCAGTCACTTCACTTCAGATAATTTCACTATGCTAAGATGATTCAAAACCCTAATGATTCTTACCTCACAAGATAGTTTCTTTCTTCACAACTACCTTTTTCCCAGTCAGAATGTGCTGGGCCATCTTCACTTTGGTGAAGTGACCCTTGACTATGGTCTTGAGAAACTGGTAGCTGCCAATATGGGTCTCTTCCTCAGCAGAGGTGGCTGCAGCATGCTAACTCCTGGGATTGGAGTCAAGGTATCCCAAGGACAGTTTAAGATTGGGAAGAGCTGGTGAAAAATTTGGTTCCAATCACCTCAAAAGACAACCACTTCCAAAGTGCATCTGATGAACCTATATTTATAATGGAATCAAAACACAATGCCAGAAAAAAGTTTTTAAAAATTAAAAAAGAATAAAAAATTAAAAATGAGAAAAAGAATTAAAAAAATAATAAAATGAAAAAAATTTTAAAGGGTAAAGAAAACACGAAAAAAAGAAATAATAACGAACAAAATAGACAAAAACCTCACAATGCCAAAGAGGAAACAAACTAACTTTTCTCTTAAGGGTTAAAGTCCCTGGGGTCACGAGAAACCAGCTTCTTGGCCCATCTAATGATTTAAATAGGGGCTTAGAACTTTGTAACCAATGTCACAACAATGAGCATAGATCTATGAAGGCTAGGGATAATTCACAGTGATTTTCTCACATTTGGGTCTCAAGAACACTGTACTCTTTAAAAAAAATTACTGAGTACCCCAAAGAGCTTTTTTGGTATGTGAGTTATAGATATTAGTTTTACTTTATTGGAAATTAAGACTTGTAGAATGTTTCAGTGACATTTTCTTTTTTAGTTTGAAAAGTTATAATTTTTGGCTTTTAAAGAAGCTTATAACGTCTATACTTAAAATATTCAATGCCTTTTTTTTAACTGAGTGATTGATGCCAATGTTTAACTGACATTATGGGGAAACTCTACAAAAATGTTCTGTTACATAATATGCAATATATACCATCTATAAAGCTGAGGGAAAGACAGTTTTCATCATATTTTCATTTCTTATTTACAGTTTTGTCCAGTTTCTTTGGCTTAGTCTCCTCATTTCTCCAGTCACTATCTGCCTTTCATTATCTTTGAATGTAGAGGTTACAGCTGTGGGTTGGGAAAGCAAGTCTTCTACTTTCCCTTTTAAAATCAATAATCTATCAAGCTACATGTCCCTTTTATTCAGCGTGGGTAGCAGGGTTTGAGTGCTGCATATCGCACTGATACCTCAGGGGGTAGAAACTATTAATAAGATGCCCCTACATGATTTATTAAAAAAATCCTTTTGTTAGTACTAGTATAACCTAAATGCAGGAAAGTACACAGGCCATCAGGGAACAGCTTAATCACTGTTCACAAATTGAACTCTCCTATTTAACTAGCATCCAGATCAAGAAACATCATCAGCTCACTTACATTCATTCTCCTATTCTCTTTTCTAATCATTTCCTCCACATTGGTAACTAGTATTCTGTTTTCTCACAGCATAGATTAGTTTTGCTTGATTTTGCACTTGACATAAATAAAACTATACAGTAGTAAATCCTTTGTGTCTGCTTCTTTTGCTCAGTGACTGGTGAGATTTATCTATATTGTTTGTTACTATAAATGCTGTAATAGTAGCCAATTTGTATGACTGTAACACACTTTGTTTATCCATCTGACTGCTACTGGGCATTTGGGTAGTTTTCAGATTTTAAAAATAGTGCTCTTCTGATGAACATATACAGGCTTTTCTGTTGGATATATACCTAGAAACAGAATTGCTAGTTTATAAGGTATGCATGTTTTTAATTTTAGTAGATACTGCAGTTTGTACCAGTTTACACATCCAACACCACCGTATGGTAAATCTGTTTCCTCTCTAATACCTATTATTGCTTGCCTTTTAAATTTTAATCTTTCAGTGGGAATCGAGTTGGGTAGCATTGTGGTTTTAATTTGTATTTCATTGATACCTAATGAATTAAAGCACTTTGTCATATTTATATTGGCCATGTCCTTTCTGTGAAGTTCCTTTTTAAGTCTTTTGCCCATATTCTATTGTGTTGCCTCCCTTGTCTTTCTGACTTGGAGGCATTATATTCTTCATATATTTCAGTATGAATTTATTGTTGAATACAGTCCTGCATGCATTCTTCTTCTCCCTACCCATCCTTGTTAACTCTGACACCACCTCCTACCATTTTACCCATTGTTCATTTCCAGCCACCAGACTTCTTGTTTCTTGAACATGACAGACACACTTCCATCTCAGGGCTCTGCTTTTGCCCCTGGTACTGTCAGCAATGTTCTTCCCCAGAGATTCACATACCTCTCTCCTGCACTTCCTTCAAATCTTTGATCTAATGTCAACTTCTTGGTGAGACCATCTCTGATCTCCCTGTTTAGACTTGCAACATCTCGAAGGCACTCTATTGCCACCCCCATTCGTTGCTTTCTATTTTTCAAAAAGTTTTATATTATGGAAATGTTCAAACACACACAAGATTAAAAAGAATAGCATAAAGACTTCATCATCTATCATCAAATATTAATAATTATCAACATTGTTTCAATCTTATTTTATTTTATCATATATACTTCAGTCTGCACCTTTAAATAAGTAATTTATTTTTAAACACAGATACCATGTCACCACCAAATTCAATAAATTAACAGTATCACATTATACCAGTTCATATTCAGATTTCCTGTTGTCCCAAAGATAACTTGTTAGAGTTGATATGTTTGAATATAGATCGAAACAAGGTTTTAAAAAAAGTAATAGATAATTAACTTTTTACCATTTATTCTAACCTTCAAGCTCTATTCATAGCTTTTAATTCTGTTTTAAAGACCTTAGGAATTACATACATTTCAGAGGAATTGTAAATGCATATTCTGTAAAACCCAAAGCTGAATCAAAATTAGTTCCAAATCTGATCTTTCTTCAATATCATGATTATTCAGACTTTTTATTGGAATATAAAGCTAGAGAAGATGTGCCAAGACTCTAATATCTTGAATACCAAGTAAAAAACACTTGTAATCCCGAGTGGGCAGCTTCAAAGTTCATACAAATGTACTACATTGTCTAAAATATATCAATGAAAAATAATCAAATATGCTCTAATCCTGATATTAAAAAAGAATGATCTATTGAAGCTCACAACTGGGAAAAATGATTACTGCAAAAAGTCAATGTGCATGCAAATCTATTCAAAGGAATTTATTAAATTCTGATTTTTTCAAATTCAAGGTCTAAAATCTGTGCTACACCTATTCAAAGGCTATTAAGACTAAAATATTACCTTAGACTCCAATGCCCACACAGATTTGAGCAGGATTTCACAAGTGTATTTGGAGATGAGCACAGAGTGAAGCAGCAGAGTTGACAAGAAAATATATTGCACTGGGAATTAAGAGATAACATTTCTGCATATTCTCTACTGCTAACTAAATACTTGACATTAGGGAAATCAATGATTCTATGCATATGCATCCTTCTCTAAAATTAGATTAAAATACTTGTCCTATTTAGTTCTCAAAGTAGTGAACTTTCTTTGTAAAATGAGATTTCTCTAAAGATACCAATAACATTTTCCTCCCAAGCATACCATCTTTTGATGGGATGTTTTCAACAAATGCAACTGTTTTATAACTTACTCCTTTCCTTCCTTTCTTTGCAAAACCTACGGATATACACATGTAATTTCGAACTTAAAGCAACTGTTTTCTGAAGTTCATACGTGATGTGTTTTCAATACGTGATGTGTTTGGTGGTTATAAACATTGAGGGAGCTGTGGCCTTCTACAATGGGCTAAGGTCATTCTTTCCAGTCACAGCCACATCCAAGAGGATTTCACCACTCTCTCCACACACTGATTGAAATACAGTGTTGTGGCTCTTGCAGCAACTTTAGAGACACCCATTGTCCTCATTTCAAAGTTCAGCCAACTCCTGTTCTCTTTACTGAAGTTCACAAACAGTATGGGACTTCACTTAACTTTCGAAAGTACTGCCATATAAATGTTACTCTCCCCCCACCCCTTTTTCCATAACCAATATATTCATTTTCTCTCTCTCTCCCCCCCCACCTTATCTATCTTCCCTATTTTTCTAAACAGTTGTATAAAAACATCTGGCCCTTCTACAGTTCTCTCAGAAGTGGTCCTGAAGGCTATTGTGGGAGGGGATGATTGTATCTCAATACTTCAGTATCGTTTTACAATTTATTCTGAATTTGAAGTCCTTCAAACCTTTCTCTCAAATTTTATTTTATTATGCACCACTATGTGGGATAATGAATTTTGAAAGTTTATAACCTTCTATGCAACGTGGTACTGTCTTTGCTTTTATTCAGCTTAAAACCACCTCTTCTTCACAGGAGGAGATGAGCTTTGCTGGAAGTAGGCACAGAGACTGTCAGAATATAACCAGTCTTAGAGAATAAGGAATATTCATGGAAGCTGAATCAGAAGCTGGGCTGTCATAGAATGCAAATTCAAGGGAAGGAGGACATTTGAGGATCCAGATGCCAACACTGGCTAATTTGGCGGGGCAGGGGGTGGGGTTGGAGGGCTGGCACTTGCTTTCACAACAAATCCAGGGTTCATTGAAGAAGAAAATATGAGTTTTCTTTCATAACTTTGAAAAAGTCAGACAAAGGATAAATTGAGTCTCTCTCATATTTCTTACTCCTGACTGCCCATATTATAGACATGATCATCAAAGAGTCTTACTGCGTTTGGTATCAATTTTCACCTTTTGATATATTCAGGGAAAGTTTTCATCATCCTTGTAGAATGTCTTTTATTCTTTTTGGATTCAGAATTGTTTCTTTAATTTAGGATTGCAATGGCTTTATGCTTTGTGGGCTGTTTTCTTTTTCTTGCTACTATAATCAGTTTAAATTAGGCATATAAACAATATTTTCATTCATTGTTTGTCATTATTGCTTTGCTATGTACACATTTTTATTTGAGATCAACTGTGTTTGATAAATATTCAATAATATTTTCAAATTGTCTATAAGCTTGCTGCTGGTTGTTTTATTTTTTTCTATTATCTACGTTTTAATGCTTCTAAAATCAAATAACTATATAATGAATGTTTAGTTTATTTTTGACCTTAAATAAAAGATATCGTTTTTTTTAAAAATGTAGGTGTACGTGAGGAACAAATACATTCTTTATGTAGATAACGTAGAACATAGGATTTATTTGTTCTAACAAAAAAGAAATATGGACAAGTGTCATTAATGTTTCTCAAGAGACACAACTCTGTCTGAAGAACACTACTCCAACAAGATCTTTAAGAAAAAAGTATTCACTACCGAAGTAAGTTTCAGAAATATCTCCATTTTGGAGTTTCTCAGTGTTTACCAGCATATTCATGGCTCCAAGAAGATCTACAGTTCAAGAACATGTTTAAATTTAATCATCTTTTTCTCTAATATATTTGACATGATGAGACTTTTTTTTAAATTAACATTCCATGGAACACCCTTTGGAAAATAGCAAATTAATGTAATTATACCTAGCAGCAAGGGAAACTTTGAGAAGGATTATAGTGGCATCAATAATTTTTATGTATAATTTACTCACCAATTTAGAAACAAGGTTATAGCAGTTGGAGTTTCATTAGGAAGATGCCTAGTGATAAGCCTTTGGATTCCTTGCCAGAAGTTGTATTAGTATCATTTAGGCTACATTTGAATATAAGTAACATGAACTAACAGTGGCTTAAAACTTTTAAAAGAATTATCTGCCATTGAGTAAACAAGAAGTCTAGAGGTAGGAAGTCCAAGAGATGGTTTTGTAGCTCAATAATATGCTTATGCTTCTCTTTTTCTTTTCTTCCAAACGCAATGTGTCAGAAACACTCTCCCTCATGGACGTAAGATGGCAGCTCCACACATTGTGTCCCCACTCAACGGAATCATAGCAGGAAGACAGGGAAGGAACAAGAGTTCTCCAGTGCTGCTCTCTTTTCAGAGCAGAAAATCTTGACCAGAACCTCCCAGCAGATGTTCAGAGCTGGCAAAATGGATTAGAATTGCCATGATTCACTTAAGCCAAAAATACCTCTCCTTTTAGCTTGAATTATTGCTGCCTAAACAAACTAAGAGTTATATTACAAAGGAAGACAATGAAATATCTCTTGGGATGGGAATCAAAAGTGTCTGCCACATCCCTACTTTAAAATTGTACATGTTCCCAGATACTTATCTGTGAATACAAAGTCACAACATCAAGAAACCAAAGTTTGTGGCTTTTCCCCTACCTACATTTTCAGAACTTCTTTAGCTCCTATTACAAATGTTTCTGGTAATGCTCACAGGAGTCACAACAAGCCTGTCAGTTACAGACTATACCCAGCATCCACATATTCTTTCACTTTTGCTCATGTTCCCCTTAGGCACAAAATGTCTGGTGTCCACACATCTGTTTGATCAGTTCTAGTCATTCCCATTTCTGGTTTTGCCACCGTGAGTGCACCAGCTGTCTGTGCCAAAGCTAAAGTCTCATAGTACATCTAACAAACTCAGTCATTAATATGCTAAAGGGTTCTGCAGGAGTCAGGGAGAATGTCCCCATTTCATTCTGAGCCCTTTTGGTCCCCTGAGGAACAGGAGAGTCAGTCAAGACAACAATAAAACAGAAGCAACAGAGGTTATGAAACTACCATTGTGACTATTTTAAACTATATGAAGGAAAGCATGCACATAAAGCAGATCAAAATGAAAGATGTAAAAAATGGAATTTCTAGAGATTAAAAATACAATGCCAAAATATAAGGTTCACTGGATAGAAATAGCAGGGTAGACTTTTCAGGGAAAAAAAGACCATGAACTTGAAAACATAGCAATAGGATCTATCCAAAGTGAAGCATAGAGAGATAAAAACACTGAGCATCATGATCAGTGGAAAAATATTACATGATCTAACATACATGAAATTAGAATCTTAGAACAATGGGGAGGGAGACAATTGAAGAAGTAATGGTGAAAAATCTTACAAATTTGATGAAGACTATAAAATTACAGATCCAGGTATCTCTACAAATCCCAAACAAGATGAAATTAAAAGGCACATACCCACACAATATACAAACAACAGAATTGTTTTGAGAATAAAATATCTCAAAATTATTGATAAAGTCAAACTCCTATAGGCAGTCAGAGAAAAAAGACACGTTACAAACAAAAGATCAAAGGTAGAAATAACTGCAGCCTTCTTGTCATACATGTGTAAGCCAAAATGTTCTCACCAGCAGACCTGCACTACAGTAAATGCTAAAGGAAGTTCTTCTAATGGAAAGAAAATGATAACAGATGGAAAATTGAATCTACACAAAGGAATGAATAGGCCCAGAAATGGTAAATAGATGGATAGATACTCTAATTTTTAAGTTATTGAAAATAATATTGCCCATTTAAAGCAAAAATAACAATGTATTATTGGGCTTATAAAACATGTAGAAGTAAAATGTATGACAAGAACATATATGATGAGAGGGAAAATTAAGTACACTCATTATATGTTAAATGTCATAATGTTATTTTAAGGAAGACTATGATAAATTAAAGATGCATATGCAAACCCTAGAGGTACTACAACAAAAATAAAATACGTAAGTACAGCTAGTAACCCAATAATGATGACAAAATATAATACTTAAATATACTCTATCCATCAAAAGGAAAGAAGAAAGGGGAAAAGGAATAAAGAATAGATGAAACAAATTGAAAACAAATAGAAAGATGGCAGCTAGGCACCCAACCATATTAAAAATTATTTTAATTTTAAATGATGCAAACTAGGGGTTGGTAAACGTTGGCCTATGAGCCAAATTCAGCCTGCCACCTGTTTTTGTAAATAAATTTTTATTGGAACACAGTCATCCTCATTTGTTTATGCATTGGCTGTGACTGCTTACACACTATGATGTTAAAATTGAGTGAATTCAAGTAGAGACCATATGGCTTGCAAATTCTAAACTATTCACTATCTGCAAAGCTTAAACTATTTACTATTTACTGTAAAGTTGCAGATAAAGTCAAAAGATGAAAAAAGTGTTACCATGAAAACTCTTTTAAAAAGAATACTCGACTGTCTATATTAACGTCAAAGTATACTTCAGAAAAAGGACTACTATCAGGGATAAAGAAAAGCATTTTAAATGAAAATCGGGTCAATTCATCAAAAAGACATAACATTCTTAAATGTGCATGTGTCCTTTCAGAGACTTGAAAAATAGATGAAGCAAAAACTGACAGAACTGAAAGGAAAGACAAACCCGTAATTATAGGAGATTTCTATTCTCTCTCAGCAACTGAGAGACTAAGTAGACCAAAAAAAAAAAAAAAAATCATTAAGAACAGAGAAAATGTGAACAATACTATTAAACAATATGGCTTAATTTATAGAACATTCAATCTGATGATAGCAAAATGCACATCCTTTTCAAGTGTAAATG
Source organism: Lepilemur ruficaudatus (assembly GCA_963574885.1). Taxonomy (NCBI): domain Eukaryota; kingdom Metazoa; phylum Chordata; class Mammalia; order Primates; family Lepilemuridae; genus Lepilemur; species Lepilemur ruficaudatus. Next base: position 43,437 of record CAUYRT010090904.1, on the reverse strand, counting down.
ATGTATTTTCAGAACAGATCAGATGCTGCTTCATAAATAAGTCTCATTAAATTTAAAAGAATTGAGTTTTTTTTCTAACAATGAAGTTAAATTAGAAAACAATAACAGAAAGATATCTGAAACATATCCCAATATGTGAAAATTAAGCAATACAGTTTTAAATAACCCATCTCTTATAGTTTGAATATGTCCCCTAAATTTCTTGTGTCTGAAATATAGTCTCCAATGTGGCAGTATTAAAAGGTGGGGCTTTTAAAAGGTAATTGAATTATGAGGGCTCTGACTCATTAATCCATTATGGATGAATGGGTTATTATGGGAGTGGACCTGGTGGCTTCATAAGAAGATTAAGAGAGACCTAAGAACCCTATTAGCATACTCTGCTCCCTTGACATGTGATACCCTGAGCCACTCAGGACTCTGCAGAGACACCACCAGCAAGAAGGCTGTCACCAGATGTGCCCCCTCGACCTTGGTCTTGCCAGGCTCCATACCAGTAAGAAATAAATACCTTTTCTTTATTACCCAGTTTCAGGTATTCCGTTTTAAGCAGCAGAAAACTGACTGAGGCACCATTTGTCAAAGAAGGAATCACAAGAAGAATTAGAAAATATTTTGAACTTAATGAAATTTAAAAAGCAGTATATAAAAATTTTAGGATGCAGCAAAAGCAATGCTTAAAGGGAAACTGATAACTTTAAATGCTTATATTAGAAAATAAGAAAGATCTATAGAAAGTCAATTAAATAGAATACACCTTAGGAAGCTAGAGAAGGAAGGTCAAATTAAATCCAATTAAGTCAAAGAAGGAAGTAATAAAGATATGAGCAGAAAGTAATGAAATAGAAAATGGGGAAAATATAGAAAATTTGTGTAACTAATTTCTTTGAAATTCTACAAAAAAACTATTTGAACTAATAAGTACATTTAGCAAGGTCCCAGGATAAAAGGTCAATGTACAAAAACCCAACAATATTTCTATGAACTATATTAGTAAGGAACAATTGATAATTGATGTTTAAAATACTGTATTTACAATAGCATCCACAAACACAAATTAGTTACAGATAAAGTTTGTTATTAATAAATAATGCATACAAACATGTACAATGAAAACTATAAAGTGTTTCTGGGAGAAATAAAATGGAGAGATTAATAAATGGAGAGATATAATATGCCCAGGGATGGGAAGACTAAATATTTTTTAAATGTCAGTTTTCCCCAAAATGACCAATAGATTCCTTGCAAGTTCATTTTAAAATTTTGTGGAAATGCAAAGGACTTAAAATAGCCAAAATGACTTTGGGAAAGTAAAATAAAGTTGGAAGACTCAGATTACCTAATTTCAAGTCTCACTATAAAGGTACAGTAATCAAGGAAGTGTGATATTAACATAGGGATACAGAAACATACTCTCCATTTATGATCAATAATTGATCATAAATATAAATACATAAACATTAATCAAAAATAAATTCAACATTTATGATCAATTGATTTTTGACAAAAGTAATAAAGTAATTCAATGGGGGAAATGACTCTTTTCAACAAATAGTGCTGGATAACTCTTTTGGGGAAAAATATATCTTGAATCTTATCTCACACTTTACACAAAACTTAACTAAAAATCGATCATAGACATGAATATAAAAGCTAATAAAAATATGAAAACTTCTAGACTTGTCCAATATAGTAACCACTAGACACAGGTAACTATTTAAATATGAATAAATTAAAATTAAATTAAAAATTCAGTTCCACAGCTGCACTAGGCATGTTTTAAGCACTCAGTAACCATGTGTGGCTGGTGGCTACTGATTTGAACAGCACAGATATAGAAGTCTCCATCATTGCAGAAATTTCTATTGGATAGTGCTATTCCAGCAGAAAACAAAAGGAACAATCTTCACGGTCTTAGGAGAGGTAAAGATTTCCTACATAGAACACAAAAAATATAAATTATAAAGGGAAGATTTTGATAAAATTGTACTTTACAGCAATTTTAGAACATCTACTCTTTGAAGGACTGTATTAAGAAAATAAAAATGCAAGCCACAAATTTGAAAAAAAAAAATATTTGCAAAGGATTGTATCCAGAAAATATAGTTGCTAACAAAGTTGAGAATACACTTAGAATATAATCCAGTAACTCCACTTCTAATACTCAAGAGAAATGAAAATGTATCCCCACACAAATACTTGTAAATGAGTGTTCATAGCAGTGTTATTCACAGGAGCCCCACACCGGAAATAACCCAACTGTCCATCAACAGGTAAATGAATAATCAAATGGAAATATAGTCATACCAAGAAATATTACTCAGCAAAAATAAAGAAATAAGTTATTATTATATTATCAATAATTATTATTGATAGATTCAACATCATGGATGAATCTCAAAAACATTAAACTGAATGAAGCCAGAAACAAAAGACTACATAAAGTATGATTTCATTTATATGGAATTCTAGAAAAGAAAATTCTAATTTATAGTGACAGAAAGCTGATGGGAAAGGAAGAAGGAAATTTTGGGGGGTGATGGAAATGTTCTATTGTTCTATATTTTAATTGTGGTGGTGGTTTCACAGTGCATACATTTGTCAAAACTCATCAGAACATAAACTTAAAAATGAATGCATTTTGCTGTAAGTCAATCATACCTCAATGAATTTGATTTTTTAAAATTTAGCCAATTATATTTATTAAACATACACAGTAAATAAAATCAAGTTTTAATTTATATTTTGGGATTTACATAAGCAAGAAGAAGGAAAGGAGAGAAAAGAGAAGGTTAGAAAACATGGAATATACACCAATTTCATGTTACTTAAAAATTGTAAAATGGGGCAGGGGGAAATAGTTATTTGATTTATTTGGATTTATCTGTTTTTATTTGAAATGTCTTTTCTGTAATCAAAATCACAAAACCATTGCAATTATTTTTGTCCTCAGAATTTTCTTTCCCCTGAGTAACATTATGTACAAATTTCATTTCATAGGCATTTAGACAGATTTTCATATAAATACATATTTGGGAAAGAATGTTTTCTTGCCAATTTCCAGTGTAGAAATTAGATAATGCTAGGCATAAAAAGTTATGTGGTTGAATACTTTTCTTTAATTTCCATGCCAAAAGACCAGAATCTCTAATATTCAACAAACTCCTCTAATTTCATCAGCAGCTTGTCTTGTGGAATGCAGAATTTGGCACCAGAAATCCACAGTATTCCACTGACAATTAGATGACATGGCCATCATGTTCTTAGAGCACCAATATTAAATTAGTGGAACATCAGAGAAAATGAAACTATAAATTATGATTTTTCCTTAGCAACATATGTTTTTTTTCCTGCTCCCCTACTTTTTCCCCAAACTTACTAATTTTCTTTTTGAAATTAGTGTTTAATGTTTTCAGGGTATTAAATTAGCCTGAATGCTTAAAATTCTTAAAGCGTATTTTCCTATTTCCTATGAAACAATATAGGACTTAGAAATGTTAACAAAGTGCTTTTTGTTTTTCACAAATTTAAAAATGAAAATAGTTCTTTCCTTGGAACATTAGAAAAAAATAATATTTAAAACAATAAAAAATAGAAATGGAAAAAATCTGAGTACATTTTTATATAGATGTTGTAAGTTTCGTTCAACTAATAAAAATCAGTTTTGCCAGAATCACAAAAGAAAGCAAATACTTTCTTTTTTATCCAAGTTATTTAATGAGTCAATTAATGAACGAATACCTGAGAAACAGGTGGAATCATCTACCAAGTATACCCAAAAAAGTCCCCAAAATTCACAATTAGCTGCCATTCTCAGTAACAGTGAGACTTGATTCTACACAATCATAGTCAAGTCAGATGGATTTATTTGAGAAAACATGTTATCCATATTTCAGGAAGCAGAGGAACAGAGTAACAAATCGTGGCCCTGCCAATAATAGCAACCACAGAAGCCGCAATCTAGATTTCAGGCCACCTATTCATTCATTATACAAAGAGAGCAGTTCCCTAGATGATCTGGGATAATAGTGGTGCTACCAACGGTGATGACAGCATTAAAGTAGCAAGGATGAAGATACCAAATTCTGCCTCACACATTCACGGTTAGAGACCACATCGGATAATTATCTATACAAGTCAAACTCGTCCCAATATTTAAGTAATTAGCCGCAAATGACAATATGTGGCTAACCTAAGACCACTAGCTCCACAGGTAATCGCAGCAACAGCTTTATTATGTGTTGGACACTTGTCATGTATTTTTAAATTGCCACATTTAAAGACAATCCTCTGAGATATTATTGCCACTCTCCTTTCAAAGATGAGAATACTGGGGTTTATCACAACTAAGTTCAAGGCCACACAGCTAGGAAACGGTAGCAGGTCTGTCCAACCTGTGATGTTAAAGAACTTCTGGTTCCCGTATCTTGTTCTTCACGTTACCAGGAAGCCTAATAGAACAAACTAGTCATGAGAAAGTTGTAATGATGATAGATGTTAGCATCTATTAGCTACTTACTATGTTCCAGATACTTTTCTAAGAATTTTACTCTATTAAATCACCAACATCCTAGGACTATAGGCACCATGATAATCCTCCCTTATATGATCTTTATACTAACGGTTCAAAAAGAATTTCAAGTGGACCTTAGAAAGATATATATATTTTTTTTTATTTATATATATATATTTTTGACATATATATATGTCAAAACATGTTTTCAAACACTGTACAGGGCTAACCTTAACAAGCTCACAGTCTCATGGGGGAGAGTGACAAAGAACAATTGCAACACAGGGTTAAAAACAAAAATGTTACCATGGGCGATTGCATAGGATGTTATGGAACACTTGGGAGAGGTCCCCAAATTGACCTGGGATGTTCTCTCTGAATGAAACCTGCAAATGACATTCTGAAGGACAGAAAAAATTCAGTGCAATGTCTCTCCTTTGACTCATGACCGAACTATAATAGATAAAGATCAGGCAGTGAAAAATTCTGTCAGATGAACACAGCCATGGAGTGGTTAATTTGCCTCAAGTAGTTAACTAAACATTGTGTTGCCACACGGACTACCAAGAGAACACATTTTAGTTACAGTAAGTCTGAAAACAAAGCTTTGGACACTAGCAGATCTGGGTTTGAATTCTGGATTCATCACTGTCTAGTAGTATGAAACTCAGTGTTTTCATTTATAAAATGAAAACATTACCTATTCCTAGGGAGCTGTGAAGAGTAAAGATTGTTTTTGAAATCACTGAGTCAATAGCAGCTGTTGTTAACGTCTCTGTAGTGGCTTCCCAAGGGAACTGTCCTCCTTGAGAGAACTCAACAACAGTCCATGATTCTTTTCCTCTAGGCTCCAAGGACTCTTAAAACCTGCAGGGGGTCATTAACATTTTCTGGAGACAGACGGCAGCGTTCATCTCTTTTACTCTCTGGGTATTATCGGAGTCAGTGACCGTTTCCTATGTAAGCTTATGCCTCCAAAATTTTAACTAGTTTGCCTTAAAATGAACAACAGAATCATGGAATGATGTGGTACAGAACAAATCAGAGCCAACTGTCTTCTCCCTCCCCCCTTTTTCCGACGTGGATGCCACTTATCCCCCATTCCACAGGCTTGTCAGTAAATGAAAGCCAGAATAGCTGCTGCCACCCTTAAATTTAGAGAAGCTGAAAAGGACAAGGAGGTTGTCTTAAATGGAATTAATATATTATTATCAAAATGATCCTTTAGGCCGGGCGCGGTGGCTCACGCCTGTAATCCTAGCACTTTGGGAGGCCGAGGCGGGTGGATCACTCAAGGTCGGCAGTTCAAAACCAGCCTGAGCAAGAGCGAGACCCCATCTCTACTAGAAATAGAAAGAAATTAATTGGCCAACTAAAAACATATAGAAAAAATGAGCCGGGCATGGTGGTACATGCCTGTAGTCCCAGCTACTCAGGAGGCTGAGGCAGAAGGATCGCTTGAGCCCAGGAGTCTGAGGTTGCTGTGAGCTAGGCTGACGCCACGGCACTCTAGCCCGGGCAGCAGAGTGAAACTCTGTCAAAAAAAAAAAAAAAAAAAAAAAAACCTATCCCTGTGCAAGTAGAGTAGCAATCATTCTAGATGTGTTTCTAAAATTTTAAGGAAAATAAATTCAGAAGATTTCTATTTGGTTCTTAATGTTCTTTCCTTTTATCCACAACAAACACCATCTTTTAACCAGACTTTCTTTTTCTTCCATATTACTCATTTGCAGAAACAAAATGTTAACTAGCCTTAACACTTTGCATCTAAAAATGGAAGTTAACTCAAAAGATCTGTGATAAAAGCAATCCTCCACCCTTACTCCTTACTCTCTTCTATTCTCCTAATTTTTCTTTGCCTTTTTTTTTTTTAGCTAGACCCAATGTATAATTATAGAAGTAAAACATAGGGGAATAGAAACTATATTTCAGTCCTGCATTATGTGACCATAAGGGGGTTTATCGTTGTAAATCCACTGCTGTCACAAAAATCTATTCTCCATGGCAAAACCATCCAAGCCCCAATCACTAATATTCTGTGTTCTCACTTATTTCTTTCTGAATGATATCAGCAGTATATTTCCTAAGGATTGTTAAGCCTTTCCAAGTTAACCTTGAGGATGTGGTCTTTCTAGTGAGCTGCCTCCTACCAAAAAAACTTTCCCCTTTCCCTTTTACCCCTCAATTGTGAAGGGAACATTTTCTTTTCAAAGCATTGAGCAATCCTCAAAGCTCAATTGTCCAATGAGTTCTTTCAAATACAAAAGTTTAATAAGTCTTAAGAAAATAAACTTCTGGGCAGCATTTCTGAAATAACATCTAATACCTCTGATTTCCTTAGTTTCTATCACTCCTTGACTTGGAATTTAGGATGAGTTATTAAATATATTTCTTAATCTCTGGATTTGAAAATATTTCTGTTTTACTATATTGCCAGAGAAACAAGTTTCCACTAAGAGCCTTACAGTGTAACCACAAATGACTGGCATGTGAGTGGGACACTGTAGCACAAGCTCCTCCCCTTTTAATAATTCTTAAGGTGAGCTCAGAGTTTCAAGATTTTTTTATCTCTAAATTCACCATGAACAGAAACAGTGGGGAATCACTTAAACAGAGGAATATAAGGGCTTATCTCACTTAATTTTTAGTTCTCATAAAGGAGGACAATGTAATGGAAGATGGCCCAGTCTTTGGACATAGAATGACTTAGGTTTGAATCCTTGCTATTCCTCTAATTATGTAACCATGAAAGTCTGCATCTGAGTTTCTTTAATATAGAAAATGCAAAAGATTTCCATGCTTTTTACAGCTAATTCCAAGATTAATAAAAGTATTATTAAAGTTACAAATTCAAGTTTGTTGCTCAAAAATCCCTGGGAGATATCATAGATGGAAAAACCAGTTTCAAATAGATTTTCCTCTGAATGCAACCTCCACACACAGATCCTCATTCTCTCCTCTACTCCCCAACCCCTTTAATCTCACCACTATATCCTAAGGAAAGGAAAATCACATCTAAATTAAATTTTGCATTTCTCCAAGCAACCACTAACAATTTGCTGGGATCTGGCTCTAAAAACTTCTATTTACCATTTCTGGTTTAGGGGATTTGGTGTTTCCTCCTAGAATTTAGGGCCTTTCCAGATGATCTGGGGAGGTAGGAGTGTATCCTTTTATCTTAGGCAGTTAATTTGCTTAACTAAACATTTCCAGCCAAAATGACACCCATTACATAGACTTTCAGTTCCTCATCAAATATGAACCACTTTACTGTAGTGTGCACGTCATAAAAAGAAACCCCAACAGTCACATTCTTACATCTGTGCTGCTGACAAATGCCACTGCACTGCTCCTAAAGGACCCCAGCCACTAGTAAAATATTATTCTGTTGAATCCTGAAGCATCAGAGAGAAAGAAAAATGGACACACGTCACTGTTCTAATCAGTAGAAGACTGGTACGAATAAGACTTGAGAGTGGTGACTTTCGGTCACTCTCAGAGGTATAGTCAGAAAACATAATGGTACATTTCGCTCCAGCTGTACCCTCAAATGAATACTTTCCCATTCTCATTCCAGGCCATAGTACTCACTCTGACCCCACCAACATTTTCAATAGAGAACCCCCAAAAGATGCAGCCCTGAGCCCTGCAAACCAGCTTATCCTATGTCCAACAACCAAATGCAAAGCCTAAACCATTTTGTTCATACATTAATCTCACACTATTTAACAGTAAGCCTTCACCTTCCTGGAGTCACTGAGGATGCTGTAGGTACATTCCGGAAGTTATCCATGATTCTGACACAACTAAGAAGTTGACAGATTTTTTTTCTTTTATCCTCTATTACTTTCATCATTATCCTTAGTGCCACTGTAATGACATCTAATTAGCTTCTCCACTTCCAACCTTGCATAGTTTCGACAGCAGTAGTCCCCCACCTTACATACAGTTGTGATTTTCAAGGTTTCAGTTACCTGCTGCCAACCTTGGTGGGAAAATTTTACATACAATAAGATATTTTTAAAGAGAGACAGAGAAAGAGACAGACACTATAGTCATGTACTTTTATTACAATATATTGTTATAATTGATCTATTTTGTTGTTAATCTCTTACTCTGCCTAATTTATACATTAAACTGTATCATAGGTATGTGTCAGATTTCAGTCTGAAACGTTTGTTCTTGGCGCGCTCATGGCCAAAGAGTGACTAGACACGCCAAAGTTAAGCAAGCATGAAAATGAGGAGAGAAAGATAGGATTACAGGGCAAGAGCAAGATACAGGTTTACAGAGCATGGTACATACGCCACAGATGAAGACTGGGCCCATTGTTGCAGCAAAGAGAAAGCAGAAGGAAGGACGCAAAAGAGAGACAAATTGGCTATGCTCTCTTTATAGTGCCAGGATAGGAACCTCCTCCTGTGGTTCAGAGGTCACTGTGGAACCCCTTTGATTGGACAGTTGTGAGTCACATGACCTGAGTCTTAACTATGCATGTGGATTCTAGGTCACTTCCGGACTTTATGGTACCTATACGGCTTGGCCCGTGGGCTAGAGAGTCCTCTGCATTCTTTTGCAGCTGGTACGCCAAGTTCTGATTGGCCGACTCATAGGGTATTTCCTCCTCCCCCAGGTATAGAGAATTAGAGTTGGGCAGTACCAACATGTGGGTAACAGCACCCACTTTTGTCTCTAGAAGACCCGGAATCTCTATCTACCTAACATTATGTACTTATAGGAAAAAACATCATGTGTATATATATGCACGCACGTGTGTGTGTGTGTGTGTGTGTATACACATATATAGGATTCATTACTATCTGAGGTTTCAGGCAACTACTAGAGGTCTTAGAACTATCTCCCAGAGATAAGGGAGGACTCTTGTATTCTCCCTCTAGCCAGAGTGATCAATCTGAAATGCAAATCTCTTTGTGCTACTTCCTTCTTAAAATCCTGCAAGATTCTTTATATTTCCTCCTTCCCTATCCATTCCTTTTTCCATTCCCAAAGTCTCTACCCTTATCTTTTGCCATCCTTTACCACCAGCTTTCTAGAACCCAATAATACAGAATTACTTTCCCTCCCATTGAGCTATGCCCTCAGGCTCAAGGCCTTTTATAAGCTATTTCCTCTGCCTGAAAGGCAGACCAATTACACTAGAACATCTGGGTGGAGCCCCTGGTCAAGGGTATTTTTTTTTTTTAAAGCTCCCTAGGTGATTCTAATGTACAGCCAGGGTTGAAAAATACAGTAATTTAAACCTTTGTTTTATAGATTAAAAAAACAGATTCAGAGAAGTTATCAAATTCATTCAACATCACATGTCACAGTGCTCCTACCTTTTGTCAAAATGATATATGTCATAATTTTACTTCAAATGTCAATAAGAGCTATAGACACTATCCAAATTAGACTTTTAAATATTTTGAAATGGTAACTGAACTGGGGCTATGATGGAAAAACCCTGTTACTGGTCTCAGTTCTTTCCTTATTGGGAATGATCCTTCAGTCACCTACTTCAAGTTGTCATTTTTATCTGAAATATCAATATGGGACTTTTGGAATCTGTTTATTTGCAATCCTTCTGTGAAAACCTACTTTTGAAAAGGCATAACCCAGAAATTACTTAGTCGGTCATCATTATAGTAATGTTCCTTATTTCAAATGTGTTATTTGGGGAAATATAAACCTTCTATAGAGCTTCTAAGGTAAAGTTTTGTTAAAATATCCCCAAAATAAATCGTTACCAAATTAACCCAATTAAACCAAACCATGGGTTGATTTCTGGTCTTTCCCTTAGAACTACAGAAAAGACTCTGAATTTGAGATTTCATTTGAAGCTCCCTATCCTATTTCCACAATCATTAAAGATAAAGCTCTGGATGCTTGCTTTAGTCACAGAGCTGCTAACCTCTTGTGTCGACATTTTATACAACCTATTGTACCAGGATTAGGGTGACAAGTCCTTTGACTATTCATTGCAATCTCTACATAATGATAAGAACTGCTTTCTACCTCCCCTGGGCAGGACACAGCTTATGGGCCAGATTTATAACTAAAGATTATCAGGAGTGAGCATTGAACCTCTCCTTTGACAATGAAATTATCAATCAGAAGAACTAATCAAAGCTCCTCACCAGAGCACTTTAAGAAATGGAACCATACAAAGGTATACCACATAGGCAAGACATCAAAATATCAATTTCATTAACTGTGATGTAGGTGTTCAACTTATGAAAACGATATATTCTTTTCTTCTCTGGAGTTATGTTTTAAGGTTAACTTCTAACCGTACTTACAAAAATGAGAAAATGTTCGGGCTAAAGATATATAGTGATAACTTATTTGAGTACTATAATGAGGAAAGTTTACCATAGCTTACCTGTATATATGTATGCATGCATGCATACATGTGTGTATTTTGCTGCCCTCTACTGGGGATCAAAGGTTGAGTTCCAGTTCCATTCCAACTGAAACCCTCTTCATAATGAAAATTAAATTAAGTGCCTAGTAAAGTTCTAATTACCAGAAACAAAATACAGTGCTCCAAGACCATAAACCCCAAGTGCTTTTTCTTTTTTCTAAATTGTTTCTATTTTACATCTTAGAGCAAAATGGTTAAAATCTGGGAAAGATAGCCTTTATGGAGAATCATTTTTACCCTTAAGACTGAAAGTTTCATTCTGAATGGCAGTGAATCATATTAACTTTATTCAGTACCAGTTACACACATACAAAATGTTTTGAATATGTTTTTTAAATGTTTCACTCTCAAAATTTGATAAATCTATATTTTCTGTATGGTTCTGGTAAACTGTATGACTTTGTTCTACTGATTAATTTATTTTGTTTCATCTCATTTAATCCTCTTAACACTATGAGGTATTACTAATTGCCCCTACTTGACATCTGAAAAAATTTAAGCACAAAGAAGTAAATAAATGTTGTGAAGACTCACAGCTAGAAACAGAAAATAGGGATTTGAACCCAGGCAATCTCACTACAGAGGCTTCCTCTTAACAACTACACTAAATGGCTTGCATGTAACATGGTGCTGATGAACAACTATGGTGCAAAAATGTACCTGCAGGACAAAAAGCACTCACCTACTCATTCTTAAAAGTCAGTATGTTATGGGTTAGTCTCAAAGTAGTCCAAGGCAGAACTATGTTGGGACATATCATATACTGTGATAAATTATGGAAATATTTTATCGTGAGATAACAATTTTAAAAGCACAGGCTGGACACAGTGGTTCACACCTGTAATCCCAGCATTTGGGAAAGATGAGGCAGGAGGATAACTTGAGGCCAGGAGTTCAAGACCAGCCTGGCAATTTAGCAAGACACCATCTCTACCAAAAATTTTAAAAATTAACTGGGCGTGGTGGCATGCGCCTATAGTCCCAGCTACTTAGGAGGCTGAGGTGGGAGGATTCCTTGAGCTCTGGAATCCGAAGCTGTAGTGAGGTGTTATCAAGCCACTGCATTCCAGCCTGGATAACAAAGCAAGATCCTGTCTCTAAAAAATAAAAATAAAAAATTAGAGATGCTCAAAGTAAATATGGTTTACATTCCATAAATAATGTTTTTTAGAATTTTCCATGCTTTTTCTAACCCTCTAGCTTTTGCACATTTTCTTTATCTTTGCATGACTTGGATAGGCTAACACATCCTAGCTTACCATTATTTGAAATTCCATAGCAAAATATCATAGGCTTGGAAGCTTAAACAGAAATTTATTTTCATATAGTTCTGGAGGCTGGAAGTTCAAGATTAGGGTGCCTACATGGTCCTGTTCTGGCGAGGGTCCTCTTCCAGGTTGCAGAAAGCCACCCTTTCCCTGCGTGCTCACATAGCCTTTCCTGGGTGTACAACTGGGTGGAGAAGGGTATAGACAAAGGGAGGGAAGGCAGAGGGAGCTCTTCCTCTTCTTATAAAGCCACCAATTTTATGTGTTTAGCACCACACACTTATGACTTCATTTAATCTTAGTTACCTCCTAAAGCCCTAACACCAAATACAGTCACATTGAGAGTCAGGGCTTCAACTTATGAGATGGGGGAGATACAATTCAGTCCCTAACATCATCTTTTATACATATCTACAGTATCTTCTTCCTTTTTAGAATGCATGTATGAAATCAGACATGTTTTACTTTTCTCTTTCTACTTACCTGTGTCTTCTCAGAAAAACCCTTATGCCAGATTCTAACATCTTGCCATTGTATCCCAGACTCAGTATCTGGCACTTAATGGCCATGGGGTAAATGTTGGTTGAATGAATGAAGAAATGATACCAACTACCTTATTCTGCTTCTTTACCAGGTCTTAGCAGCAAATGCCATAATTAAAGCAGGGGTAATAAAATTGTTAGGCCTAAGCAGATACTTGGGACTTTGCTGGAGATAGAATATCAAAAGAAGCCTTATGTTCATCCAGGTACTAAACTTCATGGACTTTAGTCTCCTGCAAAGTCCTCATCAAAGTGGTAGAATCTGCATGTCAATAAAGTTAAACATTGATCAATAGCCATGACTGGGCTAGGGCCAGGTATTGCAGCTGTTCAGGTGAGTAGCACACCAACTCAATTTGTACGTTTTTATTTTAGACAAACACATTTTTTAAAAACAGGGTAAACAATCTATTAATTATATCCATTGAATAAATGACCATGTGACAATGTACTCAACATCGGTTAAAATTAAGTTTTTAAAAAAAGACACTGCAATGAGGCCTGTACAAAACTTTATTGTACTCTGAATAACAAGCATGTAACAAAATTGTAAGCATGACAAAAATGAAATACCTCAAATTCTATTCCTTACAAAAGCATTAGGAACAATACACAAAGACTATTCATAATCTTTTAAAGTCTGCTAAAAATATCAACACATTCTAGGATTTGTGTTACCTTTCCTTTCAACTAGGACATTTATTCCCATTAGCTTTGCTACAATGAAAATTAACATATATGGACATACACATATAGTAAGTGAAAAGGAAAATGAGGGCATACAACAAAGGTACCAATTAATCAGCAAGTATGAAGTCTTTGGGGTACTTCTGAATTTACATTTTCTTTGAATATGTTGTACAATTAAACATTTTTTCTCAAATATTTTAATGTTACATGACTATGACCATTCCCAATGTAATTAATACTCTTTCTTAGCATAATCATTAATCTGATTTGAGAGTCTGAAAATGAAATAAGAAACAAATTAATCTTATTCAGAGGTGATATTTAAAACACTGAACAACAAGCAGTCCACTGACCCTTACCAATAGGCACAGACACTGGAGTAAATGACAAATACGGCAATATTTTCTATCCCAGCTGAATATCAGCCCTGATCTTATTTCCAATAACCAAATATATGTTTTGGGTAATGTAGAAACATGAGCTATGAGATGGGAAACATGAAATTCACACAAACATGAAATTGAACTCAAATCACTACTGCATGGAGGCTGAATGTGAACTATTTCACAGTGACTGAAATCGACTGGCTAGCAGGCAATGGTGGATTTTTATATTTAACTTTGATTAGAATGAATGGACTTTACAAGAAACCCTTGAGATTTAATTAATGCTACTAATCTAAGGGCTCCAAATTACTGAGGAGCCGTTAAAATCAGTATATGTGACCTTGTATATATTTTTCCACAAGGAAAAAAAAATAAAAACACCGAGGTACTTTAGTTTCTATTCAAGGGATTACTGTTGGTTGTCTTCCTGAGATGCAAAAGACCACAAAAGAAAAGCACCATGCTTACGTTGCTGAATGAGGCATCAGACACTAATAGTTTGGTCCTTTTCTAAATGGATCTCTTCCGACAATTACACTGAAACACAGTGATGGATCACAGATGCCAGGGGGGCCTGGTTGCCCTTGGATTCCAGGTTTTCCATGATCTCCATCTTTGCCAGGGACACCTGGGTCTCCAGGAGGACCTTCTTTGCTTATTCCAGGAGGGCCCTCTGGACCTAAGATGGGACATTGGCAATATGTGAACAGAGGACTTTGGTTTCTGATGGTGAAGTAACTGATTCTGCAAGAAATTTAAACTGAAAAATAAAACCTCTTGAACACTTTATGTATGTGCACTAATTTAAAAGAGAAGGCGTTCTCTTGCTAATGCTACATGCTTTCCTCTCTGAAAAGAACCTTCCAAAAGTAATCAGTAATTTTTGTAAAACCAGGCTAGGCATATTAATATAGCAATCATGCTACTGATTAAGACATTAAGCTAACATTGTAATATTCTAATTTGTAGATTGTCCAAACTTATTTCTTCCTTTAAGCCTATCTTTTGCTAATATTATTATAAATTAGCAGGTGATATATAGGTAAGGCAAAGCTCTAAAAGTCCTTTTTGTGCCATATCTGCTGTAAAAATGACTATTTCCATTACATATATATATATATTTAGTTTCCATATCTCAATACATTGTCATTGTCATAGCATAATAGTCATCAACACACACAGATTTTATAGCATTAATTTGTGAAACATCACCTGATTAGTTCAATTAGCATGCTCCAGGACAGAAAAGTTAACCTAGGCTATTAGCCATTTAAAGATGATTCTAAATAACAAAAACGAAATATTCAGGTTTGGGGATGGAGCAGAGAGGTTTGGAGTATTTCCTACTACTCTGCTTACTGCTGCTACTACTAGTAAACATTTACTTAGAACTTAACTAGAATTGTAGGTGTTGTCTAAGTGTTTTACATAAATAGTATTAAATAATTTGATCCACTCAAAAGCCTCATGAGTTAGTAATATCTAAAATAATAGCAAACATTTATTAAAAACATAACTATGATTATCATCCACTGTTCTGAAAGCACTACATATATAATTCATTTAATCTTGAATAATGTCACGATGCAGACAACATTATCCTCACCACTTTATAAATAAGGAAACTGAGGCATGGCAAAGTTAACTAGCACAGCTATCAGAGGTTATTTAAGAGTCCACTTCAGCATTATTCTGCTTCCCTAAGAGTCATAAAGATTAAACAATGTTGTACAATGGGTAAGCAGTGGTAACTAAAAGCATTCTAGACCTCTTCTAAGGAGTAGATATGAGACAGTCTAAATGATAAGCAAGAGATACTCCTGAATGATTCATGAATATAAGATATGAAAAATATTCTGAAAGTTAGACCTCAATGTCTTAAATGTGAATCACTCAAAAAAGGAAACAAATGTCTTGGTTTCAAATTATTTGACATAGATCAATAATGATTTTTCTTAAAGCAAAATGTGCAGCAACACTTAGAAGCATATACCAATTCTTACCTGGGGGGCCAGGAGGACCTTGTTCTCCAGGGTACCCAAACCCTTGGCTGCCCTTTGCCCCATTTCTTCCTGGCAGGCCTGCAGAGTGTCAAACATGTGAGCAAGCTTATTTTTTACCGTAAAATCACTGCCTTCTAGATTCTTCCTTTCAAGCTGTTACTATACACATTGGAAAAAATGCCTTTTAAAAATATCCTGCCACCTAATTTTTATTACTAATGGGAAATAATTTTTGAAGTAAAAATTTCTAAAATTATCAGTGGTCTAGATACAAGACTTAATGGGAATTGAATATTTTGAAATGAAAATGGTTTGAGATTACTAGCTCTCTGTGTTAATCATAGTTGTTCTTTTATTACTGTCACAAAACATCTAAGTTGTCAATATAATATTGAACAAAAAGGAAAGACTTATCAACCAACATTTCATCTAAACATTTACAGGCAAGGAGAAATAAGTTGTGTGCTATCAGGAAGTTTGGTTGCAAAACATAATTCTTCCTATAACAGAAAAAAAGTCTTGAATAAGGTAACAGCGCAGAAAGCTACTAAAGTTAAAATAAAGGAAATGTTGTCTGCAATTTTCCATTTAAATACCTCATTAGCCTCAAGCAAAGTTTCTAAGAGCATTGTCAACATTTTCTAATTTGTAACTTCACATGTTCATAATTTTGACCTCTCTACTTGAGAATATTGCATCAAGAAAATAATTGTTCTTTAATTCAGTTGACAAATTATTTAAAGACTTAGAGACTTACAAAAATTTTTTTTTTCTATCATGAAAACAAAGTTAACTCTCGCCTAATAAATTAATACAGGGTGTGAATACAAAAAAAATGCCTTTTAAAATTCATTTGCTTTTTCAAACAAGTACCTTTTAATCCTTTGGGCCCTGGGCGCCCAGGGACACCCATTAATCCAGGAACACCATCTCTTCCTGGCAAACCAGGAAATCCTCGGGGACCTTCTGGACCTATGGGACCAGGTGGCCCAGGAATACCAGGGGAACCATGTTGGGACTGGCAATGATCACAGTTCTGAATTCTTCCACTCTGAAGTAAGACTGGTAGCTGGGCTTAAAAACAAAGAAACCCCACCCTGTATGTTTAAATGGTGATTTGAAGTTAATATCTCTAATAATGTTTTTTTATTTACAGGAAAAAAATCTATGAATATTGAATATGTACATACCTTTTAGCCAATAATTTCACTTCTAGGAATTTAACTATGGAAATATTCATTGCTCTGTGCAATAATTTTATTATAGCAATTGCTTAAAATAAGGATAAAAGTTGCCCCCCAAAAAAGAAATTGGTAGACATCCATATTTATGAATTAAATTATTAAGAATTATGTTACAAAAGAAAATTTAATGGTAAAATAATAAATTGTTTTATTAAAAATAATATAAGCATACATATAATAGTCCATCTTTAAAAAAATGTTCATTATAAAAAACCAGACAGGCTCTTATAAATGTTGTCTATTTTCTTCCTTTTCTTACTTATATCTTCTAAAATTTCTACCAAGAATTTGTATTACTTCTGTAATTTGAAAAGTTATTAAAACTCTACATTTGAGACTTACCTCTTAATACGTCAGTGCAAACTTGTCGAATAAATTGTTCTGAAAATTCTCTTCCCTGCATCAAATTATTAAAGGTTATAACACATACATGCTGCGTAAAAAGCAATGAAAATCTAAAACTTGAAAGAAGAAGAATACATACGGGCTTCCCATCCAAACCGGGAGGTCCCTGAGGACCTGTTTCCCCAGGTTGCCCCTTGGGACCCGAAGGCCCCATCAGGCCATCCACCCCAGATTCTCCTTTTGGTCCAATGGCACCTCTAACACCAGGTTCTCCCTTTTCACCTCTCTAAAACCAAAAGAAATCTTTAAAAGTTCTAGTAAGTATTTCAGAAGGTCTAATTGCATCATAAAAGTCTTCAAGGATATGACTATGAATATATACGTGTGTGTGTGTGTGTGTATGTGTATAAAAGCTATGTAGAAAATAGCTGGGAAATACTGCCATTGACCAGAAGAGAAATATCATTATCATATTAAACTAGTGTTTATCCATACAGCCAACCAGCCAGCCCTACAAACATCTACTATTTATTGAGTACATTGTATAGGCAATATGCATAGTGCCAGACATAAAACAATGGCCATGACAGAGTCCTATTCCCAAGGAGCTTGCTTTCAAGTGGTACAGACAAATACTGAAACATACAATATCCTTTACTGAAAATATGCCGAAAAATTTAGCTTCCAGTCTAGAAGAAGCAATAATATTGGTAAACATATATCATATCTAATTTAGTATAAATGTATATATTCTGAAAATCACTAATTAGAAACCTCTATTGAAGAACATGAAGGACATTTCCTGTTTGCAACTCAAAGCTAGCTTTACACAGTATCAAAATCCAAGCAATAAGGACTGGACAAAGGGAGCATAATATATGAAGAAACATACCTCTCCTTTTACACCATGATGGCCTTGAATTCCCTTTGGAAATTAATAGGAAAAAATTATAATAAATGTTGAAGCTATAGTACTAGTAATGTGATATGCACCTTTTATCACATATTTAATCTAACTTTGATATTCAGTTGGGAAAATATTGATAGGATTAGTGACAGAATTACATATATATGAGACCTTTTTAGCCTTTTTAAAGGAGGCTAATCACTAGGAAATATGTTGAATGAATAATATAAAAACTTTAATTTGTATAACTGTTTTATTCTTAGATATGAATCAAATAATGCAGTTTAGGATGGAATTCTACTGGATTTTAAAATATATTACCATTTTAAGGAAAACTAAAGTTAAGTTTTGATTGAGTACTATTGATAAAGGATGAATTAAAGCAAAAATACCATTAAAAGTTAACTAATAAAAGAGACAACACAAATTTGTCCTGTGCCTGAACCACTCACTGCTGATAATTAAGAGCCTAGAGAAGCAGTGTAATGTAAAATATGGATTTTTCCCTGGTGATATAAACACTAGGGAGCCCAAGCATGAAGCTCACTCATCACTATAATTACTAGTGGCATCTGGACAGCTCTATTAAATTCTTTCCCACTCAACTCTCTCACATATTCACTCCAATGACATTTTATAGATAAAAACTCTCAGGAAATGCACACAAATTTTTCCATTTTTGAAATTCATTGTACATTTGCATTCTAAAATCACCCAATATGAGTTCAAGAGGTATAATTTTCATATACACAGGTACAGTTTCATTATTCCACTTTAAAAACCACTTTAAAAATTGCAGATGTTCTGTAATTCAATATGAAATTTAATGTATAACATTTCAGACAATGAAGTTTGAGTTTGGGTGTATCTTTTGATGTTTAGGTTCCTTAAACATGGTATTTTAATTAGACAAAGGAAAGAAAGAATTAGGTAAAATCATTTGTCACAAAGAAAGGTAGATTCTCAAATTAAAATGTGAGCATAAAAACAACCAAATATTTAGTCTTATATAAAAATCTATCAGTGAGTAAAACATTCTCTATGTGGCCATTCTTAAGTTCTGTTTCTGAAGAAATGCAGGGGCGATCCTTTACCAGACATAATCCTACAACTGGAGCCAATGTAAGGGGAAAGATAAAATAGTAATTTCTCAGTATGAGAACTGAATTAGAGCTGAAACTGAAAACAGCTGTCATCTGAGAATCCATTAAGATGATTCTGTGAGAGAAACACGCACTTGGACTCCGTTCACAAAACGAGGGCCAAGAAATTACACACATGCAGCCCTTGGTGGGATGACAGGTAACTAAGAATTCGTTTACTTAAAGAGCTTGGCGTGACTATTCAGCTGCTGAAAAGCAACAGCTGTTCTGGCCCCTGGTTGCTTCATACAGACTCAGCTCCTGGCGGTGGGAAACATGGCTTCCAACAAATCTAGGGCAGAAGCTTTCCAGGGAACCCAAATCCTGCCTGAGGAGAGTAGACATGTTATTCTCCTTGAGAAGTGAGAAAAAACAAGTTAATGGATCTTTGGAGAAAGTGTCATCTGTAAGCTAGAGAGCTAGCTAAGTTGCGAGCTCAAATTCCAAAGGAAATATCTTTTTTTTTTTTTTTTCAGATAGTTATGATGAGTAACAATTTTGGGTGAAAGACCTGGGTTGTGAAGGTTGAATGGATGAAGCGGCAAAGGTCCTATGAGAACAGCTATTTATAGCTATTGTGTGATTAGCTTAGGGAAACTCAGAGGGTTGATCTGTGTTGCCAGGGAGGGGAGTGGGGAAAGGGTTGGTTGTGTCATCAAGTGGCTTTGAGTGAAGTGGAGGAGCATGAAAATTAAAAGACATTTTTTACTGAATATAATCGTACTCAGGCAAACTCAATTCGCTTCTCCTCTCAGTTAACTTTTGCTCTTATTATTAGCTTCCAAATTCTCAACTTGTTTTAATATTGAGCACTCCCCTTTCATCTGAAACCATGAGGGAGAATGTTGGGAAGACTAGGGCCCCAAGGTAGTCCCCCAATGGCCCCCCAGACTCCTTCAAGTAAGGAACCGAGGCCCCTGTCCTTGGAAATATTGCTACACAGTTTTACCCCCCTATCTCCAGAGCTGGTGTAATTGGTGTTAATTGCTGAATGTTTCTTCCACTCACACTCATAGAAAGAGGTCTATCCCATGGAAAGACTCACATATATACCTTGTCCTTTCAGTTCAGATCAAGCTGGAACTGAGCTCATCACTCAAACTATATAGGTAGTGCAGCAGCAAATATGCAATGTTAAGTACCAATCACTTTTATGTTTTTTTGGGTCCATGTTGGCTCTGATTAAACTCACATGCCACGTGACAATCTCACTGAAATACTAGCCAATGAGAAGAGTTTAGTCAAGGGAGAAGCAAAGCAAAACAAAGTTATTGTGTGTCTGTTCCACAACCCAGTCCTTCTAGATAGCATTTTAATAAGCCTATAGGGTAGTAAGTTATGTCTCTGAACAAACTAAAGGGAAACAAGCATGTTCTGACACTACATGTGGCCCCAGCTGTTCACCTTTGAAGAAGAAAATCAAGACTAACCAGCATGTTTGGAGATGCTGCCATTGTGCGGCTGACTGTTATTCAGGCCAATAACTCATACAAGATATGAGCGGAATTTTCCACCTTTAGGCATTTACTTGGCCAGAAGAAAGTGTTGAAAACCAAATTTCACACCCACCAATTTTATCAGTATGGGAAAGTGAAAATATAAAACAAACAATTAAAGAAAATCATTATCAGCATCACCCCCTACATCTTCAACCTAGTATGCTTAGAATGTACATTATACCTATTCTTCTCTGTACCCACTGTTATTTGCAAGCATCCCTCTCTCAGCATTGTCCATTTATGTGATTGATTATTTCATTTTTCATCAAAGAAAAAACAAAAATACCTGTTGCCCTGGTATTCCTTGTCTTCCATTTTCTCCCTTTTGACCCTTTAACATTAAATAAACATCATTAATTAGTTTGCACAGTTACAATGCAATCACATACACAATACAAACTACATATTACCCTGAAGTAAGGAAGAAATGTCACAAAAGCAGTGATGCAAATATGTAAATTACATGAGAGATGGAAAAGTTAGTAACTCACAGAAAAAGAAGAAGTAAAGGAAAGTCATCCTAATCTTAGAGTTAAAATGAATAGAAGACAAGGAAAAAACAACTGATTTTGAGTGAACATGAAATAATTCTAGATAATGAGGATGTTCTGCTGAGCTCATATTGTGACATTATAACATTCATTTAAACTATGAAAGTAGCTTAAAAATCCAATGGATGTGGACATTTTATTAACTTCAATGACACAATTATGTTCAGTATATGAACTTGAGGTGCCCATGAGGCATTAACTGCAATGTAAAAGCATTGGGGGAAGGAAATCAAATGGACTCAAGGAGACCAGAGAGGAAGATATAGACTATGAACATGTGAGGACAAAAAGACCTCTTTAAAATTTAATTTTAAAAAATAAAAACATACTATTATATTTTAGTAAAAAATTGAATGAAAGTCTTTAAATCAAGACAAATAAGAAGAGAAAAAAATTAATAAAGATATAAACACATGTCCATTCAATAAATATTTTTACATCCACCATATATAAGACATCACACTAGACCTGGAAGCGCTACTTCATTCCTATATTGAACAAGATAATTAGCAGTTTCTAGGAAGATGTATGCCTAGATAATACATTCAATGAAAGATTAAAACAATAAATTAGTGATTAAAATTTCAAATCACTCTGGCCTAGTGATTTACTCATCGACTTACATAAGTTAATTCCCAATATTTATTGAGTAGCATCTATTTGCTAGCACTTAGGGACACTGAAACAAAGGTATTATTGTTGCCTTCAAGTTGCTTACTGTGTGGTAGGAAAAATGAGCAATTAAATCAAGAATGATGAAACTACTGTCTCATAGGTGTACAATGCATAATTAAACATCTGGGTTGGATACTACTGGAACTTAGTGAGGGGCATCTGACTGAGAGGGTAGACAATGTGACTCACCCTGGGGTTCAGCCTTGAGTGATAAGTCAGAGGTGGCCAATTAAAGAAAGGATAGGAGGGTGTACCAGGGAGAGCAGACACAGGGCAAAGGCACATAGTTCCTTTTGGCTAAAGTAGCCCAGCAGGAATGGATAATAGTAGGCAGAGTGGAAAGAGATAACACTGAAGAAGATGATTCAGTCAAACCAGGAGGCACTTTGAGGGACAGATCTTTGTCTTGAAATGTGTGGAGTACCACTAAAGGATTCCAAAGCAGATGCATAGCTTAGCTATTTCATGCTAGTAAAAGTATGGGGGGAAGAAAACAGAATGGACTCAAGGAGATGTGTTAAGAAGATATTGAAGTACCCCAGGATCCCTGATAAGAAACAATTAGGACAGTGAGGATGAAAAGAAAGGGCCAACGTCAAGAAATATTTAGGGCTAATTGCTGTGACGAGGAACCTGTAAGTAGGAAGTGGTTTATAGGGAAAGATGACAAGTGCAGTCTTGGACATGTTGAACTTGGGGTGTCGTGGAGGCATCTAAATGCAATACCAAGAAGGGAATTGGAATATATGGGTCTAGAAGTCACAGACTCTTACTCAAAATTTACCACATATTGTACTAATACTTGAAGATCCTCCATAAAAAAATTATCTGAAAACAACTGAATTTTGTCATGCCAGAGGTTTCATATATGTTATTAAGAATAAATTCATGAGTAGAGACTATTAAAACTGTGAACTTAGATTTTGACTGTTATTATTCAAATTTGAAATTTCCTCATAGGCCTCTAGAAATTCTAGAGCTTTCAGAATTCTATATTTGTGAAATTTTTCAAAGTATTTTTCTATTATTCTGAATAGCAGAGCTCAGATACTATAACTGAGATTTGTAATCTTTAAAACCTCATTAATATACTGTCTGGATACTAGACTTATTAATATCATTCATGGCTGAAAAAGTTTTATATTTCTAAAACTTAAAAGATTAAAAGACTATCAGATATAATTTATTCCAGGTTAGTATATCATTGACTCAGCTAGTGGCATCCTATTCAAGGGTCATCCTTCAGTGAATGAAAAATACCTTTTTACAGCCACTTAAATTAACTGAGGTGAAACTATCCTCATCTCCCCAAGTAGCAACATGGTTCTCCTCTTTGCCTTTGTTGCTAAGACACCCCAAACTAAATGTCTTTCAAAATCACCCTAGGTTTCCTCAGCCTGATATAGTTTTTGATATAATTTTCCTTCCTTATATATTATAATAGTTGGAATATACTTTATATTTGGTGATAGGTTTTTTTAATCAAATCAGTTTTTGTCATTTTTCAAATCATTTTTGGAAACAAACACACTATAGATATATAAATAAATACATATCAGAAGTATATAATAAAATCCCTATCTTTATTTTGTTGAATCATTTGGTTCCCAAGTTTTCTACAACAGCGAGGTGGTGAAGGATCTTAAGGTTAGATTTGATGTTGTCTGAGAAGCTCAGCAGCATAAAGATAAGATTTAGATAATAATTAGATATTGATGGTGAAACAGGAAGGAACTAGAAAAGCAATTATAGGAATTAAAAAGAACAAAGCCCCAATTTTATTGCTAAGCACCCCCTCATAAAAAGTATAAAACAAACCTGAACGCCTTTTTCACCTTGGTTTCCTTTGTCCCCCTACAAAAAAAATTTAATGTATGTCATAATCTAGTATATTATGTATCCTTTCAAATAAACATGTTTTTCTTCAGCAGAGAAAAATATGAGGTCTCATGCAAATTCCACAAGTGCCTGTATATACAGAAGCTGATCCTAACACAGTATTTGGGAAGAGAAAAAAACCACATTATGTCAAAATGATATTCTAAAAGAACACTTTCTTGTGCTCCTACATTTGAAAGCAAGTTTACCACAATTTCTATTTTACCAGAAAGAAGAAAACTTTTCTACATTGTTCACAGTCTGAGGTTAAACAAACTAACAGGAGAGGACTCATTTTAACAAATGTTGTTTTATGAAATCAAACTGAAAATCTTCCATTAAGCTATTAGTAGCCACAAGTTTATAGGAAACAATGACATAGTAAAATATAATGTTTCAATGATAGTTTAGAAAATACGTGCTTCAAAAATGAGCTTTTGGAGAAAAATTCATATTTCATAATAAGAAGTTTCATAGAATTTCTCAGCTAGAAGGAAAATTAGACATCAACTAGTATAATACAACATCCTCCTTTATATAAACAATGAAATTGCAGATCAGGAAAGGTAAGCACTTGCCCAAAGTTGGGCTTGGACAGTGTTTCCAAATTTCCTTTGTACCTCATCATGCTATTTAAGTATAGAGTACAGTTTTGTGTTTACAACAAATACAGAATTTTTGTAAACAGCAAATTTTTGAACAAGAAAATTCTGTTAAGCCCAATCATACATCGACAGATTTTCTTAAAATTCACTGAGAGTCTTACACTTAACTGTAGTTGTAAGGGGTTATCTCTGTCTCAGCAAGCGCTGCCTACTGCTCATCAGAACAAAAAGGTCAAGGAGCACACTACATATAATAACCTAGAGGCCAAGTAGATAATACATGATGGATAGAAAATGAAATGGTAGAAAACAGCAAGGGATGTGAAGATGCGGACATAAAAGTTTGTATCCTTTTCAGAACAAAAGCCAGTATATTTACATTTAACATGAAATGTATGCACCTGCAGTAACACAGACTTTTTAGGCACAAGGGCATCAGCATCAGTTGTTCCTCAAAAACTCTAAACAATACTTCAGACGAAGGTCAAGTTTCCCTTGATTGACCAAAATACGAAAGAGAGATTACAACTGATACTGCAGAAATCCAAAGCGTCATTAGAGACTACTATGAGCAACTATATGCCAATAAATTGGAAAGCCTTGAAGAAATGGATAAATTCCTAGACACATACAACCTACCATGACTGAACCAGAAAGAAATCCAAAACCTTAATGAACTAACAGCAAGGAATGAGATAGAAACAGTAATAAAGTCTCCCATAAAAGAAAAGCCCAGGTACCAATGACTTCACCATCGAATTGTATCAAGTACTTAAAGAAGTAATACCAACATACTTAAACTATTCCAAAAAATTGTGGAGGAGGGAATAGTTCCAAACTCATTCTATGAGGCCCATATCAACCTGATACAAAAACCCAGACAAAGACATAACAAAAAAGAAAACTATATGCCAATATTTCTGATAAACGTAGATCCAAAAATCTTCAACAAAATACTACCAAATTGAATTCAACAACACATTAAAAATTTTACTCATCATGATCAAGTGGGATTATTCACAGGGATGCAAAGATGATTCAACATATGGAAATCAATCAATGTGATAAATCATATCAACAAAATGAAAGATAATAACCAAATGATCATATCATCTAATGCTGAAAAAGCATTCAATAAAATTCAGTATCCCTTGATGATAAAAACTCTTGAAAAACTGGATATAAAAGGAACGTATTTTAACATGATAAAGCCTTCTGTGACAGATCCACAGCTACTATTATACTGAATGCAGAAAAACTGAAAGACTTTCCTCTAAGATCTAAAACAAGACAAAGATGTCCACACTCACCACTGTTATTTAACATAGTACTAAAGTTTCTAGCTAGAGCAGTAAGACAAAAGAAAGAAATAAAGGGCAGCAAAATTGGAAAGGAAGAACTCAAATTACCCTTGTTTACAATGACATGATTTTATAGCTAAAGAAACCCAAAGACTCCACAAATAAACTATTAGAACTGACTTTAAAAATTCATTAAAGTTGCAGGGTACAAAATAAACAACAAAAATCAATAGCATTTCTATGTGCCAACAGTAAACAATATGAAAAGGAAAATAGGAAATTAATCCCCTTTTTAATAGCTACAAATAAAATAAAATTACCTAGGAATAAACTTAATCAAAAAGTGGATGATCTCTATAAAGGAAACTATAAAACATTGATGAAAGAAATTAAAGAGGACATCAAAAGATGGAAATATATTCCATGCTCATGGATTAGAAGAATCAATGTTGTTAAAATGTCCATACTACCCAAAGCAATATACAGATTTAATGCAATCTCAGTAAAAATACCAATAACATTCTTCACAGAAATAAAAAAAAAAATCCTAAAATTTATATGGAAGTCCAAAAGACCCAGAATAGCCAAAGCCATCCTCAGGGGAAAAAAAAAAAAAAAGAAAGAAAAGAAAAGACAGAGCAACAACAACAAAACTGGAGGAATCACATTACCTGATTTCTAATTATACTACAGAGCTGTAGTAATCAAAACAGCATAATACTGGCATAAAAGCAAACATACACCAAGGGAACAGAGTAGAAAAACCAGAAATAAACCCACACATCTACATTGAACTTATCTTCAGTGAAGTTGCCAAGAACATACAATGGGGAAAGCACAATCTCTTCAATAAATGGTGCTGAGAAAACTAGATATCCATACCCATATCCTCACCATATACAGAAATCAAATCAAAATGGATTAAAGAGTTAAAGCCTAAGACCTGAAACTATGAAACTACTAAAAGAAAACACTGGAAAAATGTTTCAGGACATTGGTCTGGGCAATGACTTCTTGATTCTACCATGGTTCATTGTAAGCTAACTTCACATTAGGTCAGACAGTAGGCATTACAGAAAGCTGGGAGTTGTGGAGATGTGACTTATAAAAATTAAATAAAGATGGCATATGGCAATAATGTGTTTTTTATTCAATAGGAGTAACACATAACTTATAATTAATTAATTTTAAAAGATTATTTTTTCTTTACATGATATCATTGTAGATATTAATAAATAAAAATGAATAAAGTAAATGATCTGTAGATTAGAGACCTATGAAATGATGCCTAGCAGAGGCATCTTTTATGTTTTGACATTAAGAAAAAAAGACAGCACTATTTATCCAAAGTAATGAGAAATGTACTGTAATGATTAATAGGCATCAGATCACACACACACACACACACACACACACACAAACACACACACCCTATAAACAAGGATTTAGGAAGAGAAGACTGTAGGCTGGATTTTTGCTGTAGCTGTAACTGAATGTGGGCATGATTCCACTGCTCTATAACTGTCTTTCTATACTATTACCAATAAGTTTATTCTCTGCTCTAATTTTTTTATTGTTTTATAAAAGTATGTATATTTTCTGATATTTGCTTCCTCAAAACTTAATTGAAAGATAATACATTATGCTTCCCAAGCCTTTCTCTATATTATGACTTTTTGGCTTTGATCCTATTGGTAATTATTCTCTTTGTTTTATCTACTTCAAATTATTAAGAGAATGGTATTTCTTTTTCCCTTAGATATTTATTTCAATCTATAATATAAGTAACCATCAATTTTGGGTCAGGTAATAACATTGTTTAAATTCACAGTGGTTGGATGGGGTTATTTTTTGGGTAGCTATTGGGGGGTAAAGTTGTAGACTCTAAGATGCATCATATTTAAAAAAAAGCTTAAGTGGGAGATATGCTATGTTGATCCCAAACTGATAATGTCTTTTTAACAAGGTTCGTGGATATCTGAATCAGAATATTTTGTGGTTCTTGTAAAAAATACACATTACTGGATTCTACTCCAGATCTGTTTTATCAGGATTTCTGTGATTAGAATTGAAGGAATATGCATTTCCAGTATTTCTCCAGCAAAATCTAAGTACCATCATAATTGAGAAATACTTACCTAAATGCCACTGTAGACCCTCTTGAGTGTCATGTATTTCATCCATCCTTCTAAGTACTCCAAAATTCATCCCAATAAGAAATTGCTTATGCGTTCTTTTTGGGGGTAAAGTTGTATCCCTACAGCTACAAATTCTTTAAGATTTAAAATATAGACACAAATATCAGACTGACATGAAAGTATTAGTTTTCCTTTCTGAGATAACTAAATTAGATAAAAATCTTTTATCCACAGCAAAAATAAGGATTTCTGCCACTTTTTACAAAATCATGGTCTGAGACCAATGCACAGTGATTTGGCCTGCAGTTTGGACATTTACTCAGACAGTGTAAAAGAAACCCCTGTTTTATACTCATCTTATCCTGAAAGTCAGGATAAAGTAGGCTATAACTCAAACCTGCTTCCAAAAAGTCTTCAGTCCTAAGTCTCAACTCAGATGTGTTTTATTTCATGGAAACTAAATTCAATGAAGAACAATATGTTGTCATAAGCTAGCCTAAAAGTGAAAAGGGAAAACAACATACAAACAGTCACTTTCAACACCTCCACCTTTAATTAGTAGAGGAAAGGTTACCAATAGCTGTGAGATTCTTGTCATTCTACCAAACAGGAAGCTCACAGCCCCTAATCCAAACCATAGCAGCCTAGAGTTCTCTGTGCCAAATAAACCACTCCTCCCAGGAAGAGGTATTTAACAACAATGAAGACAGAGGCAGAAATAGTTTTCCCAACAATCATCAAAAGGAAGAAATTTCCATTATAATAACCCAAAGAATTTGAGAAGAAAATTATCCACCACCCAACCCTGCGATATGTGTACCTGGATGATGTACTTTTAGAAACCTTTAAACTTGCTTTTACTTAACTGTATTTCAATATTATTTTTGGACCATGTGGAGGAATATATGATAAATGACCTAAGAAATTTTGTATGTTATTTATTATAAAGTTGTTGAAGAGGTTTCTCACTGTGTTATCCTAAACTGTCTTTTCTTAAGACACAGGGAAAAATTAGCCCAATTCTTAGGTCCAGAAATAGTTTCCTAAGCAGCCTCAAACTCTATTTGTTTAAAATGTAACTCATCTCTCCTTCCTCGAAACACAGTCCTCCTCCTGTTAATCTTGGAGAATGGTGCAATCAACCAATAGCATCTTCATAGATGTATTATATTTCATGCATTTTTGGATTTTAGCTCTAATTTGCTCATTTACTCAATTATTTCTCTTGCATGTATTTTAAGTACAAATCACTTTTGGAATTAGGCAGGATATAAACAAACTAAATAATATAAACTAATTCAACAGAGAGACCTGGGCTGGCAGACAACCCGCAATGTCCTTGGGGACAACCAGTTTCCTGTAAATTACATTTGGAGAACTATTAATCTTCTTTAGTGCATGTCTGTGAGTTTCTATGTCTTTTTATACCTGTAGCCTCAGTGATAACATGCTTTAGTCCAGCTCTACTTGGAATGCTAAAGTATTAATACGCCTACCCATAGAATGCTACTTTATTTCATGCTTCACATGCTCAATGGTTTTGACCTTTTAAATAGTGTTAATAAATGTCATGACTGTCTTTGACCTCATCGTCTTTAAGAGACACTTCTTAAAGCCCTGTTGAGAGGCATAATATTAAAAACAATAATTAGAAAAAATGACTGCAGATCAGTTTATGAAATGTGAAAAAAAATTAAAAGGCAGTTATTCAATTCTGTCACCAAGAATCTTTGGGGTTTCTGGACTTATTTCTGGGGCTACTGTAAAGGGAAAAGGAGCAGATGGTTGGATGGATATTCCTTTCTTTGGTTTCAGCTTCAGCCATAATATTCTGCTCTTTGGGCCTGTGGAAGGGAGGTTAAAAATATTTAAAAAGAAACTATAGGATTTAATATCTATATAAATATTAGCAGAATTTTCATTTAATCAAGTATTTCTCCCACTCTGCTTCTCTTTAGAAATCTAACATGCATGCACCCAACTTGCTGACTACAGCCTTTATTATTTTCATCTCCTTCTCAAAGCCTTCATTCAAAGTATGTTAGTTTTTAGTTGATTGTAAATGGGCCTCAATTTTTATCTAGCTTTTAGTAGGATTAATCACTTATTCAAAAATGTATTAGTTATCTAACTGCAGAAGGGCCAGAATGCCTACATATAATTCTTTTAAAAAGTTATGGATTATTCTTGCTTCACCAGTTCATATATGCTGCATAGAATTGCATCAGATTAAAACAAAGCTACAAAGGTGAAATATTAAGTTTATAAGTATTTGAAAAAGATAACATGAAAATGAAAATTTTTAATAGTTAACTCCAATTCAATCTGTGTTGAAGATTAATCTGGAATTTAGAGAACTGTAAATTGCATCCTAAGTATTTCTGATTCACTTAATCAGGAAATCTTCAAGAAGCAAATATGTCAGTGTAAATTGCACTAGAGATCAGTTGTTATCAAACAGCTGGCAAAATACTTAAAGAGGGTTATTCTCATTAACAAGGTTTTTTCAATCTACATTTTAAAACAAATGCACTTAATCTGCATGATCACTACTACTCCATTATCTATTTTAGAAGATAAAATGCAAGAACCAGTGTTTCCTAGATGAACCAGAACATTTTCAGAATGGTGGAAAATATTCCAGCCCACTGAGTATAAAATTAGATTGCTGAATGACTGTGGCTGGCTCAGATTCTGAGGTCATGATGACTCTTCTTTATGCTAAGCAGATGAAATGTCAGAATAAAATCATAGCCTGGCTTTAGTTATGAATCTTAAATTAGGTGAGATAAAAAACCTTTTGGCGTGTCATGTAATATGATTTAAGTTTGTAGCTCCTTATTCTTATCCAGGGTACCAGAAATCTTATTATATACTATGAAGACAACTTGCTAGCTAAGTTGACTTTAAATGAGCTTGTATTCACCCTATGGGACTAGTGAAGTATCTTCTCAATGCTGCTGGTTTACAATCCTAAACTTTTGGATTCATGTCTTGTTTTACTTTCATTGTTAATATTGTAATTGCTAGGCAGCAGACCACACACAGCCCAATACATCATTTTGTACATAATTAAACATGATTTTATTTCTTTTCCTCTATCTCACCCAATGTCACAACACATTTAATTTTGGGGGATGGGGGGAATCAAAGAGTGATGAGGAGTGAATTCAAATTTGCCATGTGCGGGCAAATTTAAAATAAAAATTTGAAGTCAAATGTGGAGAAGGGGGATGGGAGAAATTACTGTGTTACCTTTGTATTTTTGATACTTGGTTGTGTAGTGTCCTAACTTCCTAATTTCAGGAATACTGATTAGGAAGTACTAATGTGTCAATACCAGTACACTTTGCTTATGTTTTTGACACTCTGTATAGGGCAAGAGTCCCTACATTTTTTATTCAGTCTACCACCATTATATACTTATCGTATTTGGATACAAAGAAAATATTACTATCATAAATTCTCCAGTGTTGCTAAGATATTTCCTAGATTTGAGTCCAGTGACATCATGTTTTGTTCAGGCTTTTGAAACTTGGAATATTAGTACCTATAGTAGTATGGAACTTTGGTTTAAACTTTTTCCTTTTCCACATCAAAGTCTTGAGATACATATTCTCTGCAGGATTAACAACTTCAGAACTCAGAGAAGGTACAACATCCTTCCCATTTTCCTCATCTATTACCTGGGAGAAAATAAAAACCAGGACTCTTCACTTAACGTAACTTTATAACTCTCTCTCATTTCTCTCTCTTTCTCCCTGTCTTTTCATAATTTTCTATCCCTTTAATCTGATGGAAAAAATATATATGTCAACATGTAAATAACCTACACAGACACACACACATGAAAACAATCACATATTGTTTATTAAAAAAAAAAAACCTACACCAAAATTGTGAGGCTCTGATATTGCCCAGTTCTGTGATAATAAATTTATTTCATCACTCTAGGGTTCCATTTATGTGTTTAACTTTGCATTATATAGAGATAGGTCAAGTCTGTTCTGATCTCTGAATTAATTTTTATATTAATAGAATGTTAAGCGTGATCTTCAACTTCACTTTTACATATCCAACTTTCCAATCCCCTGAAATATCTGACTAATTAATTTTAGCCATTTTCATCTGTGGAATTTTAAATGTGTCTTTGGGTATTCCCTTTCTGCCAATGATCTAAATTGATTGCTTCTTTCATCTTAAGGAACCTGATTAATGCTTCCATGTATCATCTTTTGAAGGTCTTTCTGGAATCTTAATAGATACCTTGATTCCAGTCAAATGTGATTCAACATGCTCTCTTAGGCTTAAGAAAGATTAATCACACCCAAATTTTGATTATAGCATTCTGTGGGACCAAATTCTTGAAGGAATATGAAAAATAGAATATTTAAGATCATATTAACTGCTTTAAAATAAGTTAGGTGTTATGTTGGACATCAAAAGAAGTACAAAATAGAGAATAATGAATTGATAACCTCTATAATCTGAATATTTGTGTCCCCTCAAAGGCCATATGTGGAAACCTAATCACCATTGCAATGGTATTAGGAGGTGGGATTAGTTCCCTTACAAAAGAGGTCTCAGATATCTTTCTTGCTGCTTCCATCATGTGAGGATGCAGCAAGAAGTTGTTATCTATGAACCATGAAGAGGGCCCTCACTAGGCTGTAAATTTGCTAGTGTGTTGATCTTGGACTTCTCAGCCTCCAGAACTGAGTAATAAATTTCTGTTGTTTATAATCCACCCAGTTGATGGTATTTTGTTAGAGCAGCTTGAATAAACTAAGACAATAACTCTAACAAAAAATTACCTTTATTTTCTAGAACATTAGTTTCTACAACCTGGTTGTACCAAAGAATCACCAAGGACCTTAATAATAGTGGTGTCTGGACCACAGCATTTCAGAAACAGAATCTCTAGGGATTTCTTTTTCTAAGAAGCTTCCTAGATGGCTACTCCATAGAAAGAAAGAAAAAGAAAGGAAGGAAGGAAGGGAGGGAGGGGAAGGGAAGGGAAGGGAAGGGAAGGGAAGGGAAGGGAAGGGAAGGGGAAGGGAAGGGGAAGAGAAGGGAAGGGAAGGGAAGGGAAGGGAAGGGGAAAGAAGAAAGAAAAAGAAAAAGAAAAATACCAGGCACTGCTGGTTAAGAATTTATAGCTAAAAGCATTTAATTCCACTTTGGGTTTCATTTCTTACTTGTGAAGAGCTTGGAAATAATTTTACCATCTTTAAAACAAGAAAAAGCTGGAAAAGCTGAGAATCAATGATTTCTAGGACATATCAGAGAAATGAAGTTGCAGAATCCCAAATCTGTAAAGATAGGTACATACAGAGAGATAGTAATCAAGAATGGCTTACTTGGAATAGATGTCACTGGAACCATAGGCTGATAAAGAGTAATTTTGATGAATTTTTTAATGTGGACTAGTGTGAAAGTAAGAAAGTCCTGAGGACTGTAGTCTTGGGCACTACAATAATTTCATGGACATTACCTCCAGGAAAACCACCAATTTCTCTTAGTGAGGATCCAAAGATGGCCTCGTGTCTCTGGTAGGGAGAGGAAAATGGTAATCATTATGCAATATTCCCAGAAGCTTGACCATAATAAAGGCATACTTTCCAGGGAAGGGACTTTGACAGAGCACAATTCTGAAATCCAATACTAGTCCTGTATAGCTTTTCTGTTTCAACAAGTGAGGAGGAAAAACAGAGATAGCAGAGCTCTGGAACTGTGTAGCTAGGAAAGGAAATAGGTAGCAGAGAAAAATATAAAAGCTATACTACTGGAGAAACACTTGTGTAAGTCACAGCCCTGAAAAACAGGCCACTAAAATAATGAAGATTTAATTGGAAGATTAGAGAATGTTCCCCTTCCCCAAATCTTATTAACACATCAGAGTGAAATGCAAAGAGAAAAAAAATAAAAATAGAGTAAAACAGAATATCTGAAAACTTTGAGACAATTTCAAAACTGTAAAATATGTGTAATTGGAATATCAAAAGGAGAAGAAAAAAAGAAATGAACAGATAAAATATTTTAAAATAATGGCTGAGATAGAGACCAAAACACAGATCCAGGAAACTCAGACAACATCAAACAGAATAACTACCAAGAAAAAATAGACTATAGCTAAACATATCATATGTAAACTGCAGAAAACCAAACACAAAGAGAAATCTTAAAACAAGCCAGAGGGAAAAAAGGTCATTTACCTATTGATGAACAAATATAAGAATTACAGTGAACATCTCATCAGAAACCATAAAAGGAAGAATAGAGTGGAGCAAAATATTTAAATATATTTCACTATAAATATACTTACAGTATTAAAAATCCTATATCCATTAAGATTATCCTTCAAAAATAAAAAATAAAAAATTTTTACAGACAAACAAAAACTTAAGAGTATTCATTGCCAGTCAGACTTTCCCTGCAAAAGAGTCTTAAAACATACTCTATAGGCAGAAAGAAAAGGCTGTAAGTCAAAAACTTAGATCAACATATTGAGAGAAAGAACTCAAAGAAGAAATAAATGATCAATTATGTTAATTGATCTTAAAAGCTACCTGCTTTCTTAAAGTAATACTATTAACAATGTTTGGGAATTATATCATATGGATCAGCAAAATGGCTAACATCAATATCATAAGAGATAAGAGAGAAGAATCGGGAATTCTGTTATAATGTATCTGTACTATACATGAAATAGTATAATATATTATTTGAAGGTGTACTAAGAGTAGTTAAAAATGTGTGTCAGAAACTCTAGAGCAACCAATAATTTTTAAAAAGCAATATAATTGATATGCTGAGATCTCATACAATGTTAATTAAAAAATGCAAAAAACAGAAAAGTTAGATAAAAAAGAGAAAAATGGAAGAAAAAGCAAATGTAAAAAACAAAAACAAATATTGTATATGTTTGTCCAATGACATCAATAATTACTATAAATGTGAATGGTTTACATACACCAGTTAAAAGACAGGTTGTCAGAGTTGATAAGAAAGCAAGAGCCTATATAAGTTGCCTGAATGTAACTTTAAATTCAAGGACACAAATAGAGGGGTAACAAAGGGATAGAGAAATGTACACCATGTTAATACTAACCAAAGTACACTGGGTTAGTTATATTATGTTCAGGTAAAGTAAGCTTATGAACAAGGAAGATTATGGGGTATAAAAAGGTACATTAAATAATGCTAAATAGTTCAATCATCTAAGAAGATAAAAATTCAAAATGTATATGAGCCCAACAAAACAGCATCAAAAGACATGAGGCAAAAACTGATAGACCTACAAGGAAAAAAGACAAATCCACAATTTTAGTTGGAAATTTTCGTAATGTTCTTTTGGTATTTGACAGATCAAGCAGAAAGAAAATCAGTGGGATACAGTTGACCTGAACAGCGCTATAAATACATTTGATCTAATTCACATTTATACATTGGTCCATCCAACTACCCTGCTGGTGCCTTTATCTTGGACTTCCCAAACTCCAAAAATAAAAAAATAAATAAGTAAAATTTCTATGCTTCATAAACTACACAGGCTGTGATATTTTATTATAGAAGCACAAACGGACAAAGACAAAAATTGGTATCAGCAGTGGAGTGTCACTATAACAAATACCTAAAAATATGGAAGTGGCTTTGGAACTGGTTAATGGGTGGAGGCTGGAAGAATTGTAGATGTGTACTAGTGAGAAAAGAAAAATAGCTCAGAGCAGTCTCAACTATGTGAGGTATGCAAAATTTATCAGGCTCAGAGAGATATGAGTATGGAACTTTAGTCATGCCAGCCCCTCTGCCACTCACCCCCACCATACCTGGGCACTTGTTTAAAGTCATTTTTTTTCCTGTTTAGTGACCTCACCCATTATCTTCATTTTCCTGGAATTTGTGATACAAAGAACAATGTATAGCCAATCAATAGCTTATGTTATTTTAAGGTAAATTCTTGCTAAACAACTTAGGAACTGCCTCTTCTGTTCCTTTGAAAATCTACTTGGAACGGCTGCTAATGAGAATGTATATTCAGGACAACTTGAATCTATGCTCCCAGGTTACAGTCCTTAAGCTTGGCCCAAATAAACTTTCTACTTACATTAATTTTTCCACAGCTTCTTCCTTTTAGGTTGACACTAGAAAAAACCCTGAGTGCTGTGAATGGAGCATTAAGGGAAATTCTGATGAGGGCTCTGAAGAAGAGGAGAGCTGTAGACAAAAGTCTCAACCTTCTTACAGATTACTTAGGGGTTATAATCAGAACCTTAGTAGAAATATGAACAATAAAAGCCATTCTGATGAAGTTTCAGGTGGAAATAAGGAACACCTTATTGGAAACTGGAAGAAAGGACATCCTTGCTATAAAGTGGCAAAGAACTTGGCTGAATTGTGTCTGTGACCTACTGCTTTATAGAAAGTAGAATTATGAACTAGGCTATTTGGCAGAAGACAAATCTAAGCAAAGGATTGTAGGTGCCACAGGGCTTCTCTTGATGGCTTATAATAAAATTTGAAAACAGAGAAACAAAGACAAAATTAATAATCAAAAGGGAAGCAGAACTTAAAGATTTGGAAAATCCTTAGCCTGGCCATGTGAAGAGTAAAAAGCTTGTTCTGGAGAGAATCCCAACGGTGTGATCAAGTGAAAGTTTGATAAGGAGATTAGTACAGATAGAAGGAAGATAGATGCATTCATCAGGACTATGAAGGAGTGACCTTGAAGGGATTTTGGAGATCTTTGATGCTGCTACTTCCATCACAGGCCCAGAATGATAGGGCCTTGATGGCAGAATGGTTTCAAAGGAGGTAACGAGGGTGTCCTTTGTACCTTTGTGCTGCCCAGTTCTGCCTCAAGTTCCTGCTCCCCACATTCCGGCACAGTGCTCTCTGGCTGCCTAGCTGTGGCTCAAATTGGCTTAGGTGCAGCTCACGCCACCACTTCGAAAGGCAGAAGCTGTAAATCTTGGCAGCATCTAGGTAGTGCTAACAGGTGTACAAGCTGCCTCCACCTAGATTTTAAAGAATGCCTAGGAGAGTCTTGGTGTCTAGACAGAGAACCTCCACAGGGGTGTGGCCACTGTAGAGAGTCCTCACTAGGGCAATGCCCAGTGGAATTGTGGGGTTGGAGCCACTTCCAAAACCCTAGGACTATAGAGGCACCGATAAGTAATGCCAGCGTGGGAGAGGAACAGGCACTGGACTCAAACTTGAGAGATGTTCCCTGGGCTGCATGCAGCAAAGCCATGCAGATGGGACTTCCTGTGGCTTTGGGGACTTAACCCTCACCTCAGTGGGTCCAGAAGTCAGGACATGGAATCAAAGAAGATTGTTCTCAAGACTCAATATTTAATATTCTTTGCTTTGTTGGGGTTTAGACTTACTTGTGGCCTGTTACTTATTTCTTTTTGCTTATTTCTCCCTTTTGATAGGAATGTCTATTTTCTACTTGTCCCACCATTGTGATTTGGAAGCAATAATTTGTTTGACTTCACATGTTCACAGACAGAGAGCAATTTACTCAGGATCAATTGTGCCATCAGTTTGACCCATATCTGGTTTAGATGAAATGGTGGACTTTTGAGTTGTTGCTGAAACGAATTAAGACTTTGAGCTATTGGAATAGAATGAGGACACAAATTAGGGGTGGGGGACAGGAGAAATGCTATGGTTTGATTGTGTTCCCTTAAAAATTTGTGTAAAAACTTAATCACAGTACCATATTAAGAGGTGAGGCCTTTAGGAGGTGATTAGGCCATGGGAACTCTGCCTTTATAAATGGCATCAGTGATCTTATAAAAGGGCCAGAGGTAACTAGCAAGACCTTTTTCACCCTCTGCCTTCCACCATGTAAGGACATAGCATCCATGGCACCATTTGGAAGCAGAGAGCAGCCCTCTTCAGACACTGAATTTCCTGGTTCCTTGATCTTAGACTTCCCAGCCTCCAGAACTGTCAGAAATAAAATTTTATTATTTATAATACAGAAAAGCTTAAATATTTCCCCTGAAAATTTGATCGTTTGAGTCTCTAAAACAACCTGGTAATGACAGATTAACAGGAAAAAAAGTAACACAAATTTATTAACATGTGTACATGTGCACATGAGCAAGGCAAGGCAGGTTATGGGAGGGAGCAAAAAAAAAAAGGCAGTCTTGTTATGCAGATAAAACCTCATAAGTAGCTGCTATCAGAAATAATAGATGGTAGCCAGTGGTAAAAGTTTTCTGTAGAACCCTCAAACTGTCAGAGTCTCAATTAATCTTTCCTAAATCCAGCCAAGAGGGGACCTCAAAAAAAGCCTGTTTGCATCTGCTGCTTATCTCACTTTATGTCCTATATAGATGCAAATCTCTCCCACAAAAGAGCAGCTTTTCAGAGCTGTTCTTGTGTTTGCAGTCTCTCTTAGTAGCCATCTCAAAATATGTCAAAGACATACATTTTGGGGTGAAATGGTTCTGGTTTCCGTCAATAAATTGCCTAGTCTGAGGTATTTTGCTATCGCAGCACAACTGGACTAAGACATTAGGTGTTATTCTAGTAAAATATATAAAACAAGATCTATATGTGGAAACTTATCAATCTTTAATGAAAGAAATAAAGAATATAAATAATTGGAGAGATATGCCATGTTAATAGACCAGAACATTCAATGATATTAACATTTCACTTCACAGTTTCATTTATAGATCCAATGCGACACCAATCAAAACACCAGCAAAATAAATTATACTGACAAATTGATTCTAAAGTTTATATGGAGAAATGAACATTCTAGAAAAGATACCAAAATAGAAGCAATTCTTCCCAGAAGAAGAACTCAGTTGGACAATCACACTAACTGATTTTAAGAATTAGTATTAAGCTACAATACCCAAGACAGCATGGTATTGGCAAAAAAATGTTACCATTGAAATACTCAATGCTTACCTTTTCAACGAATAGTGCTAACATAATTGGACATTCATTAAAAACAAGCAAACAGTAAAACATAGACACAGACTTCACATCTCTCCCATGTGAATGTAAAATGCAATGCTTAAATACTATAAATCTAAAAGAAACATAGGAGAAAAGTCAGGTGACCTTGGGTTTGGTGATGAGTTAAGAAAAAAAACAGCACAATCCATGAACACAGAAATAAATAAGTTGGACTTTATGAAAATTCAAAACTTTCACTCTGTAAAAGAAACTGTCACAAGACATAAAGGACAAGACACAGGCCGTGAGATATATTTAAGAATCACATATCTTATAGAGGAATTGCATTCAAAATATACAAAACATTTTTAATCTCAGCATAAGAAAACAAACA
Source organism: Lepilemur ruficaudatus (assembly GCA_963574885.1). Lineage (NCBI taxonomy): Eukaryota > Metazoa > Chordata > Mammalia > Primates > Lepilemuridae > Lepilemur > Lepilemur ruficaudatus. The sequence continues at coordinate 4,006 of CAUYRT010090904.1, read as the reverse complement.
ACCCAAATTAAAAATCTGCAAAAGATCTGAAAAGATATTTCACCAAAAGACATATAGTTGTGTTAGTGTGCAATTAGGGAAGGAGGCCATCTCAGCAAAGAGGTGTGTCAAGGGTGGAATTTCTCCTGTCCAGCAGTCATTGATTAAGCAAGATTAAACAAATGACTCCATGGGATCAAACAATAAGGAAAGGAATGATTAAGCACAACAGTGGGAAGTTGTGGTTAAGGAACTTTCCCCTGCACAAAGCATATGCACTAGTAAGAGCAACCAAGAGTAACCTTATGATGTGGCCATATTATTATAACCTCACCTATATTGCAACTTCACCCCTCAGTGGGTTTTCAGAGAGGATTATAGGAAACCGTGATGCAGGGAGGTATTGCCGCCCTAGTAGCTACAACCCATCCATCCATAGGAAAATAAAAAGAACAAACCTCGTATTCCACAGGATCATCTCCACTAACAGAGACTGACTGACCTGTCCCTTCTCTGGATGTTCTTTAGCTTTGCAGTAAAAGGCTGCTGTGTGACTTGTAAGTTTGTGACTTGCTAATTGCTCCATCTACTGTTCCTCTGGCTGTGATTTGAGTTGGAGGTTAAGATCCAGTCATCACCCTGACAGTTGGAAAATAAACAAATGAAAAGAAGTTCAACCACTATGATACCGTAATATATCTTGTTCTTCAATCCCATTTCCTGGCATACAACTTCTAAAATCCTTCAAATCTCCAAAGTAATGTCTTTGTATTATAATCTCATCTGAAGGTTGTGGGGTGTGACTGAAAGTCCCAATCCTCTAATCCTGCTTTGATCTTTCTGGTGACCAGCCCAACTCCTGAAGTCACCTTGGGGCTACCAGCTATCAGTAAACTCTTGGAGGCACTATCTCCAGGCAGATAGTTGAATTAAATTAGAAGACACCTCACTGGGGTCTGCTGCAGAATTGATTGGTTGCACATGTGGTCACAGAAGTCTTCTGTATTTATTGTTGTGGTATGAGAGCAGAAGATAAACAGCTTGTGCTTTTTCCACTCACAACTGCATTTGTCCATAGGGAGTTGTAAATAAAAACAGCATTGAAATACCATTCCATACCTATGAAAATGGCTAAAACAAAATTTAAAAACCCTGTCAAATGTCAATAGTAGGCAAGGATGTTGAGCAACAAGAATGCTCATTCATTGCTGATGGAAATGCAAAATGGCACAGACAACACTGGAAGGTGGTTTGGCAGTTGCTTACAAAGCTAGACATTATCTTACCATGTGATCTAACAATTGAACACCTACTTATTTACCCAATTGACCTAAATATATGTGTCCTCACAATACCTTTCACATAGATGTTAATAGGATTCATGTTCATATTCACCAAGCCTGGAAGCAACCAAGATACCCTTCAATAGATGAATGAATAAACAAACTGTGGTGCAGTCATACAATGGAATACTATTTACTGATAAAAGGAAATGAGCTAGGTATGCATGCAGAAACATGGAAGAATCTTAAATAAATTTTGCTTAAAGAAGTGATTCTGTCTGAAAAGGCTACATACTATAAGATTTCATTTATATGTTTCTTTTAGTTCATTCAGGCTGTGGTAACTAACCACTATAAACTGAGTATCTTAGAAGCAGCAGAAATTTCTCACTGTTCTGGAGGCTGAGAAGCTCAAAACTACACCAGCAGATTCAGTCTGTGGTGAGGGCCCACTTCCTGATTCACAGATGTCTATCTTTTTGCAGTGTCCTCACATGGTACAAGAAGAGAAGGATCTCTCTGGGGTTTCTTTCATAGAATCGTTAATCTAACGTTAATCCTATTTATGAAGGTAGATGACCTTATCAGCTCCCAAAGACCACACCTCCTAAGACCATTACCTTCTTTTTATAGTAAATCAGGCTTTCAACATAGAATTTTGAGGAGACAGAGACATTCAGTGCAAAACAGATGACATACTGGAAAAAACAAACAAACAAAAATAAACTGATAGTAAAAAGATTACTGCTAGCTAGGAGTTTCAGGAGGAAAGCATTGGATATGTGAACCACAGGGAATTTTTCAGGACTGTGGAACTATTTTATATAATATTGCAATGGAGGATATATGGCACTATGCTTTTGTTGAAACCCATGCATTATACCACATAAAGTGGACCTTAATATATTCAAATGACAAAATAAATATTTATGTAGTCAGGAGATCCTAGGATAGAATACAGAGTGTGAAAAAGAATCTAACTGTATTTCATATGTATAAAATAATCTTTACCTAATGGGGTCAGGGGAAAGACGTGCTGACCCAAATCACTTTAGAAATGAGTGGAGACAGTAAGACTGAAAGGAACTATGCAAAAGCACTGTGCTCTAGTTAATAAAGTTGTTTCCCATGGCACTATGGGCTAACAATTCTGAAATCACTATACATGTACACTAAAATTAAAATATGGATGGTGGATGGAGGGTGAGAATTTTTTCAATGTTAGAGTGGGAGGTTACAAATAAGCAATGAAGTATGACTGGTATGATTCATGTGGTAAATGATTAGAGATGGAGGCATCAGTATGGACTCATATTTAGCTTAATATAAGTACAGATACATACATATAGAAATATTTATAGATATATACATATACACAGGCTACTATATACACATGTATCTCCTTGTTACAACACCTAAGAGGACATAGAAGCAATGCCACCCCCCATAGCAATTAGCTATGAGGACACATACTGCCCAGACAGTTTCTATGTGCCATTCTACAATAAAACAAACCAGGTCTCCTTGAACACATAGCTGATTCCAGGACCAGGGCAGGATATATCCAAGATAATCCTGGCACATTTTGTAGTGCCTGGATGAAATAAAATGCTAAAAATATTATAATTATGGCAGTAAGTCAAAGGGACACCATAGCCAAATGCAAGAGCTCTTACTGGCCAAAGCTGGGAAAACTCAATCAATAAAATAAAGTAGTAATATTGGATTAAAACCTATCATATAAAATAAATATCCATGGGTCCATATTGATGTAAATAAATTATTAAATAAATAAATAAATTGGGAAGAGAAGACAAATTCCTCTTGCAGGAGAATTCCAATTAATTTATTTAGATACAGCCCTAAAGAGACTGAAGCATAAATCCCCACTCCTTAAACATGGTCTACTCATTATGACTTTCTTTAAGAGGGTATGAAAAGGGAAAGAGAGTACCTTTACTATGGAGAAGCTCGCGTTCTGCAAGACACCTGACCAGTATACCTAAAACTAATATCATCAAAATCTAGGAAAGTCTGAGAAAGCATCACTGCAAAGAGGCACCTCAGAAGATATGTAAAATAAACAAATAAAGTGTTCTGAATGGGAACCAGGAACAGAAAAAGGGCATAGATAAAAACTAAGGAATTCTCAATGAGATATGAACTTAGTTCATAACATTGAATCAATACTGTTTCTTTAATTGTGATAAATATATGATATTAATGTAAGATGTTAATAATATAGAAAAGTGGTAATGAGGCATATGAAACTACACTGTCTTCACAACTTTTCTCTAAATCTAAATATATTCTAAAATTTTTTAAATAAAAAAACTAAGAAAAGAAATTAGGAATTATGTAATTTTTCTACTTTTCAATTCAATGTTAACCTCGATTTTTATTAACCGCCCCCCCAAATGGTCCTTTACTTACGTAAAATGTATACTTATTTTGATATTTTCTCTCTACTATTTAGCTAGGGATCCTTCTTTTTTTCATTTTTTTATTTCAGCGTATTATGGGGGTACAAATGTTAATGTTACGTACATTGCCCTTTCCCCCCTCCCCCCTCCAGTCAGAGCCTCAAGCCTGACCATCCCCCAGGGGATAAATGATACTTAAGAAAACAATAAATCTTAGATACCTTTCCTTTCAAATCAAGCATCTGGTTATTTAAATACACATCTTTTATGAACAAAAAAAACTAAATATAAAAATAAAAACATAGGGTGAAGTCTCTCTTG
>CAUYRT010090903.1:0-48532 GCA_963574885.1 Lepilemur ruficaudatus | reverse complement strand
GTCAAATTTGCAAAAAAATGAATTAGAACTCTCTAAAAGTCTTTATAAAATGTATACTTCCAGTATTGGAAATGGTACAAAAATGAAATACATAACATAACGAATTGTAAAAATACTGACAATTTAAAATAGTGGGGGGGGAAAAGCTTTAAAAGGTGGGGGAGGGGAGAGGAAAAACAAAACCCAAAAACTCAAAATGAAAAGCTAAAAAGAAAATTTAACATATAAAAAAGTGTTAATCAGTCAATACCAGTTTGATGGTGAGTACAAGTGGGGCCCATTCTTCTGGTCTTGTGTCACATCACTTCGAATAATGGGCTCAAGCTTAATCCAGGATAATATAAGAGGTGCGCGGGTAAATCCACGTCTGAGCGATGTGGTGGGCACTGTGGAGGGGTGGGACATGCTTGAAAAGTAGTTGGGAAGTGGAATTAGGGGTCTCAATAGGGGAAAGGAATTCCTCTAAAACTGATTTATGTGATTAACTATACACCTCGGTAAATTCACTGAAAATCATTTAATTGTACACTTAAAATGAAGTAAAGGCATGATATGTAAAGTATACTTCAATAAAGAAAAAAGTTATAAAAAGACAGGCAAAAAAAAGTGTATTACAGGGATAGATTAGGAGCAATTGCATGAATGTAGTCCTTAAGAGCTGGCCAACTTTCATTAATTACGTTTTGAAGTCTTGCATTGCAATGAATACCTGCTGGTTTTTTTGTTTTGTTTTGTTTTGTTGAATGTAAGTGGTGACAGTGGGCATCCTTGTCTTATTCCAGTTTTTAGGGGGAATGCTTTCATCGTTTCTCCATTTGGTATGATGTGGCTGTGGGGTTTGTGGGTTTGTGGAACTCCTGAAAAGACCAATAATGAGCAGTGAGATTGAAGCAGTAATAAAATGTCTTCCAATTTAAAAAAGCTCAAGACCAAATGGATTCACAGCTGAATTCCACCAGAGCTACAAGAACAACTGGTATCCATACTGTAGAAATTATTCCATAATGTTGAGAAAAAGGGAGTCCTCCCCAACTCATTCTATGAAGCTAGTATCTCCTTGATACCAAAGCCAGGAAAGGACACAACAACAACAACAACAAAAAGAAAACCACAGACCAATATCCCTTTTGAGTATAGATGCAAAAATCCTTTGTAAAATACTAGCCAAACAAATTCAACAGCACATCAAATAATAATAATAATATTCTACCATGATCAAGTGGGCTTTATCCCAGGGATGCAAGGATGGTTCAACATATGTAAATCAATAAATATGATTCACCACATGAACAGAAGCAAAAACAAAGAGCATATGATCATATCAATAGATACAAAAAAGTATTCAACAAAATCCAGCAACCTTTCATGATAAAAACCCTCAGTAAGCAAGGCATAGAAGGAACATACCTCAAATTATAAAAGTTATATATGTCAAACCCACAGCCAATATCATACTGAATGGGGAAAAGTGGAAAGTATTCCCATGAAGAGCTGAAATAAGACAAGGGTGCCTGCTGTCACCACTTCTGTTTTCAACATAGTGCTGGAAGTCCTAGTCAAAGCAGTCAGGCAAGAGAAAGAAATAAAGGGTATCCAAATTGGGAAAGAGGAGGTCAAACTATCACTTTTTGCTGATGATATGATCCTGTATCTAGAAAACCCCAAAGACTCCACCAAGAGACTACTGGGATTGATAAATAAATTCAGCAAAGTCTCTGGATATAAAATTAATGTACACACATCAGTAGCGTTTCTGTATACCAGTAACAGTCAAGCTGAGATTCAAATCGAAGTTTTAATACCATTCACAATAGCTACAAAGAAAATAAAATACCTGGGAGTATACTTAACCAAGGAGGTGAAAGATCTCCACAAGTAGAAGTATGAAACAGTTAGGAAAGAAATTGTGTATGGCACAAACAAATGGAGAAACATATCATGCTCATGGATTGGTAAAATCAACATTGTTATAATGTCCATAGTATCCAAAATGATTTACTGATTCAGTGCAATCCCCATCAATGTAGCAATGGCATATTTCACAGATCTAGAAAAAAAATAATTCTATGCTTCGTTTGGAACCAGAAAAGAGCCCAAATAGCAAGAGAAATCCCGAGCAAAAAGAACAAAGCTGGAGGCATCACATTACCAGACTTCAAACTATACTGCAAGTCTATAGTAAGCAAAATAGCATGGTATTGGCACAAAAATAGAAACATAGACCAATGGAACAGAATAGAGAACTTAGATATAAAACCATCTACCTACGGCCAACTGATCTTTGACAAAGCCAACAACAGCACACACTGGGGAAAAAAAGCCCTATTCAATAAATGGCTTTTCCAATGGGAAAATTGGAAAGCCACATGCAGAAGAATGAAATCAGGCCCCTATCTCTCAACACTCACAAAAATTAATTGATGGTGCATAAAAGACTTAAGTGTAAGGCAAGAAACCACAAGAATTCTAGAAAAAAATGCAAGAAAACTCTTCTAGACAATGGAATAAGCAAAGAATTTATGACTAAGATACCAATGGCAATTATAACAGCAACAAAAGTAAATAAATGGGACTTGATTAAATTAAAAGTTTCTGCACAGCTAAGGAAATAATCAACAGAGCAGACAGACAGCCTATAGAATGGGAGAAAATATTTACAGTCTACGCATCTGATAAAGGGCTAATATCCAGAATCTGTAAACAACTCAAGCAAATCAGTGAGAAAAAAACTAAAGTGAGCAAAAGACATGAGAAAAAGACAAATGGACAAAAACACATGAAAAAATGCTCAATATCACTAATCATCAGGGAAATGAAAATTAAAACCACAGTGAGATATTGCCTTGCTCCTGTAAGCAAATACTATATATTTTAAAAAATCAATTATCCATATATATAAATATATTGTATCTCCAGTGGAATTATCCTGAAATGCATGACTTTTACCTACTTTTTATATGTCTATCCATCTGTCATACTGCTTGAAATGTAGTAAATATTCCATACATTTGTTACTACTGATGGACATATTCTATCTTTTGAAAACTGGCTGTCCTAAATGGATAAATAATTATCTGGGAGGCCACTTAAAGAAAGTGTGAGGTAAAGTGTAATAAGCCAGGCTACACGGTTTTGGCAGACTCAAAACAGGAAATTATTTGGGTTTAAAATAAAGGAAATGGAGTAAGTATAGATCTAGATTGAGATCCCCCTTTGAACAGACAACTGATGCTGCCTCTGTTGTTCCATCCTGAATATTATGGATTCATAAAATAACCTTATGGATAAAGTTTAAATTGGCATTTATACAATGCCAAATATGTGGTAAAAAGGAGGAAAATATAATGAAACATTTTGATAACTTATAATACAGCATGTTCTAATATTTGGCAACATCCCAATTATGGACTGAAGCTTTTACTTTTCATCTAGCTATTTTGGTACTGTGTAGATGCAGTCCAATAATTGGAACAGTAGGAAAACTGCCACAGTACTGCTGAATTTTACTGGCTTAGCAATGAGGGGAAACTCACATATTGCTTGCCAGAAAAATAACTGGCTTTAGTTGGTGCTATTAGTCTCACGCTTTTTAGGAGCACTTAATTTAAAACAAAATTGTGGGCTTAACTCCCACCCTAATGTTTTGAGACTGCTGTAATAAGCAAATGTTCAAAGTGTTCTTTATCCAACCAAGTGGGTAAGTTTCTTGTTCAAGCTCCATCTATAACAAAAAGATTTTCATTTGGTGAGTGGTGATTCCTGATTTAGCACAAGCAAACACATCAAGATGCATTCAGGCTCACAGCACAGAAATCTCTGTGCTCAGGTTTAACCTGACAAAATAATCACTGTGGAAAAACAACTTACAAATCACACTAGCCACCAAAATTGAAGCTTGGTTTCCTAATGGGCTTGTAATGGAAGCTCTGAAACAATATGAGGGATTGTTAATAGAGGTTTAAAGTTATTATTTTATGCCTATACTTTTAACATCAGTTTAGGCCTGTTGCTATAGAGCATGTACTGCATCAACATTTGAAGGGTGTTGGGATAATCCCTTCCCTGCTCAGAGTATCTTAAAAGACTGTATTACATTTCAGTGAGTAGAAACCTTCAGTAATAAAGCTCTGACTATAGGTCTCAATCTATGTTTCATCTCCATCAAGCACATGGTTTGCTTGGAGAAGAGTTTGTGAGAAAACCGAAGACAAAATGCGTCCTAAAAGAAATGAATACAAGTTATTTATTTATTTATTTATTTTGTTTTACAAACTGTACCATAGTTTCCTTCCTCCGTGTGAAACCCGAGCTTTTCAGAGGAATGGCACTAGACGATGTATAATATTCCTACCTCTACTGTTGATAATTCCTTGTTAATGACAGTGTCTGTAACACTAAAATGCCACACTTAATGCTGTATTCATTTGTGATACCTGGTGCCTCTTGAGATACCATTATATCCTCATCTTCTTAGGGTTAATGATAAAGTAAATTAATGCACATAAAACAATACTCACTACCATTTATTGAAAGCCTATTTTTCTAGCACACTGTTGTGTTCTCTGCAAGTATTATTTCTAAGCCTAAAACAATGTCTCAACGTAGGTATTCTTTTAGCCATTTTATAAATGAAGAAAGTGAATGTGTGCATATCAATTGCATATCAGTTAAATTAAAGGGCTCATATAGGGACTTTTATGGGGTTAGGTAATCTTCCTTGTGAACCTTGTGGCTCTTGTTTTATTATCCATTGTAATTTGGTTTAAAAAATGTATAGGTTTATATAATTGAAAGAAAGCCATTGACTGAGACGTTTGGAATGTCTCAGTGGGCATTAGTAAAATCTTTTGCATTTCCCACCCTCCAGAGAGACAGTTCATGATTATAAGATGGGGATGAGTCAGCTCTCTTTCCTGACCTTACAAGCTCTTCATTTTTACAAGGTCAGCCTAATAAATAACATTCCTCATAGTGAAACAAAGTTGCATGTAATGAATGATAGCAATAAATGTGTTTCTGACGGTTACTATATCATTTAGACTAAAAATAATTTGAGAAACTAAGAGAAGATATATTCTAAGTCAGGAAAACAAACAAGGGAACAAAACTATGATTTCCCTCAGAAAGGGTAGAAAACTAGTATCAGAGTCTGAAGGCAGATTTTTTCCTCTGGTCTACAGCTTTGGGAAAATCTTTCTCTTGATGAGTAATTTCCATCTTCTATCTTCTATTTTAATGAAGCAATAAAAGAATATTGAATACATATTCCACATAAATATTCTGAATATTATTTATAAATTTGTTAGAAAAATTTGAAACTTTTGAAAATTTGAGACTGGATATCACCATACTTGGCAGCATTAAGAGAGAGGTTAATCACATAGACGCTCTGTCCACACTGTCTGGCTCATTTTCTAGCTCTACCAATTATAAACCATGTGAATAACTTTGGATAGCCTTCTTCACCTTTCTTTGTCTTTGTATTCTTATCTGTAAAATGGGAATAAACAATAATAAGTACCTCACAGGATTGTTGCAAAAATTACATGAGCCAATAGGTAAAATGCTTAGAATAGAACTGGCACATAGTAAGTAAGGGTTATGATGTAAAGGACTTACACACACTTATTTTGCAAATTATTTATTCAAGATAAAGAGTATTAATAGAGAATATTTAATATTACCTTCACATTTTAAAAATGTCAGTTCATCAAATTGGTGTTAATTGATCAACACTTACGTGCACACATGGTAGTAACACTCGTTGGGTGTTGGGCAGGTGGCAGGGGGAGGAGAGGATGGGTGTGGTGCGCACCGTCTGGGGGATGGACACGCTTGTGACTCTGACTCGGGTGGGGCAAAGGCAATATACGTAACCTAAACATTTGTACCCCCATAATATGCTGAAATAAAAAAAATTTGTTTAAATTTCAGTTCTAAGCCAATGGGGTAGATAAGCTAAGTCTGGGTAAGGGAACAATGGGAAAAAAGGGAAGGGGTGAGGAGGTGGAACTTGAGTAGCTTAAAAAGTTACATGAATGCCAGAATAAATGTCGTGAAGCAAGAACAGTGTCTGTGACAAAGAGCATCCCTTGCTTTTTTTTTTTCATTGACTTAAAGCCTGCTACATTTAGGCAATCCAAGCTATACCACACCAGATCTCTACTTTCTAACGTTTCGTCTATGTTAGAAAAAAAATCAGCTGCAAACTGTATAGACAATTTACAAGTCTCAAAGATCGTATTTGTCCTGGGGTTTCCCAGCATAGATGTCCTAATGGAGAACTCCGTTGGTGGAACATCATTAATCAGGGAGCCACGGCCAAGGAGGTGGGAGGCCGCTGATAGTTTTGGCCCATTGGAAATGGCTTTGGATGACTGCCAGGTTGTGTGTAAAATTTTGAAATGTTTCAAACAATACAGTCTTTACAATGTTATAAAATACTAGGGTGGTTAGAGCGGCTGCAGACTGGCTCTTGGCCAATAAAACCTCAGGATTCCAGTCAGCTGTAACCTGGAGTTTAATGTTGTCTGGGGTGTTCAAGGTCACCTGTCCCCAATGTCCTGTAGGTCAACCCAGTCTTTATAAGGCTGTCTCATTGAGCCACTGCTTCCAATCACCCCTGTTCAAAAATCCTTTAGTCAATTAGCTTTCCCCTCACCAAAAAAATAGTCGTTTTTGAAAGTTAACCATAAAAGTCTTACTCAGGAAAATGCAGTTAAAAAGTGAACTCGATCTTTTTCTCCCTGTTTAAGCAGAACATATTTGCTATTGAGATGTTGCTTAACTTGAAAAAAAATAGCAAAATAATCACCCCAATTCCATCACCCTTCAGGCAATCAGCTAAATTAATGATGTATTTCATGCTAACCCTTCTTTCAGTGTGTGTGTTGTATGGTTATGATCATACTGAATATATAATAATCTCCCAAACTTTATATCAAAATTCTAATTTGTATTAATATGAATTCTTTCTTAAGCATAATATTAATGAAAGAATAATTTATTGTGGATGTACCTTACATTCGACCATTCTCACATTATTGAATGCTGATCATGTTTTCTTTCTCGGAGAGTGTGCTATGCTAAATAGCATTACTCTGATTGGCTACAAAAAGCTTTTCTGTATTTTGCATTATTTCCTTGGGATAAATTCCCAGAAGTAAAACTCAAGGGTCAAGGAAGATGGACATTTTTAGAGTCTTGACAAGTGTTGCCAAACGGCTTTCCAAAAGGATTTTTCCCCCAATTGACAGCCTGTCAATACTGTATGAGAGAGTCCATTTCATTCTCTCCTCATCAGCCATAGGCAAAAGCAAGCATTCTTTTAAAGAAAGCAAATTTGCTAACATTAAAAAGTTAAACATTGTCCCGTTCCGAAAATGTATGCATCAGTAGGCATAGGAAAGTACTCAGCAGTGTCAGATAGAAAGGGTCATGGATCTACTTCATGGGTGATTTCTTTTCAGTTTGTTCTCCAAGTGAGAAGTAATTCTTCCAAATAAAAGGGAATTTAATTCTGAGGCATAGCCATAGTAAACCAAACATTAAAAAAAAAGAGAGAATATAAGAGAAATAGAGAGATAAGATAGAGCAAAACTGACCTATAACTTTATGTAGCTTTCCATGTAATGAGGCAGACAGCCGGCCAGTAAGAAAGTCTGCCTTGGGACACTGTTCATAAATGCAGAGTACTTAAAGAACAGAATTTGAGGAAGTGGACAAGCAAAGATTAAGAACATTATGCAATTATTACTTAAATAAAGAAGAGCTTTGTCCAGTAGTGTCAGTAATGAAGAAGGGAAAGGAAGAACATAAGGAAAAGGAAGTAGAAGAAGAATCCAGACAAGACCAGACCAGAAGAGAGATGATTTATTTTCTCTCACATGCAGACTAAAAGCAATTCCAGTGTCACAGCTAGAACTGATGTGAGAATCCCAGTAAATAAAGTTTATTATCGACGTCTACCTAAATACGTACATAGTAAAACTTAGATGGTTACCATTCTAAAATATTCTTTGGTCAAGCCTTTAAAAAATGTACTTAAAAAATACTTTAAAAAATGTAAAACCAGTAAACACCTCCTCTTAAGAAATGTTGACTCACTTTTGCCCAAGTGTACCATAAATTATATGATAACCTGTATGATAAGCCATGGTCATCCATTTTTGTGTTTATTAGAGACTCCAGCTACTAAGAGGGAATTTCTTATTTTTACTATTACTCTTTGCTTTTCTTCCAAAGGGTATGTATGGTCTTTTGTAAGAACTTAACGTTTCAAACTTCTGAGTTGAAGTGCTTCTAAGAAATGTTCACGGGAACCTCCATGCATTATAATGTTTGTATTTAATTCACTTTAATAAGTCTAAGGGTCTTCTCTGGTCATTCACATTGATACCTTTCTTCATCATCTAGGCTGTGGATAACATTTATTTATTTTTTCTTTTTTTTTTCTTTATTGAAGTATAGTTTACATATCATGCCTTTACTCCGTTTTAAGTGTACAATTAAATGATTATTATACCAAGTTGTACAGCTATTCACATAAAGCAGTTTTAGAGGATTTCCAAGGTTCTCATCATGCCTCCTCATTCATGAGGATTTTTTTCTTGTCTTGCTTATAAAAATTAAGTGCAAAAGCTTCCACTCATGATTCCTTCATTTTAACCAAAATATAATCTACAAGGAAAATTAAGACTGTATCAGACGTTCTGGTTTCAGTAAAACTAGACATTGACCAGATGTTGGGCACTTGACATCTTCCATCTGTAACACGGTGTGTCTCGATTTCAGTTCTCACATCTGTTACTTAGCTGAGTACTTATTCTTTCTGCTCTTCAGTCAGCTCATCTCTAAGACAGAGATAAAAATAATACCTACCTTTAGGGTATTAGAGAGAATTGAATGAGTTAACAAGGCGAGTGCCTGGAACAAAGCTTACAGAAAGGTGTGCACATTAAATGTGAAATATTACGTTAACTCCTACAAGTCAACTCTCCTGTCACTTTCTGACGTTGATCGCGGGGCTCTTTCTCTGCTTGGAACTCCTTCAGATGTTCTCCATTGTGCGAGCACCTTCAGCTTGCGGGTTTCCAGAAAGCTTTGAATAACTCCTTACCCAGGAAGACCTTTCCCTTTTTTCTTCTCCAGTGGGTTGTTTCAATTTGGACTATGTATGTCAGCATCTTCCAAACATAAAATCCCAACCTACTAAATTGACATAGGTGAGGCTGTATGTAATTTCATGAGTTAAAATCCAAAGTTTGCTTTATACCTAAATGTACTCTTATAAATAAGAGGAATCCAGTGGAAAATCAGTAACTACTGTAATCAATACTTAATTCATTAAGCATTCCTTAATGAGTCTTCAAATCCTTATTTTAGCTGAGCTTAAAATCATATTTTAAAGCACCTTTATACTTACGAGGAAACACTAGGCATTATAGGCTAACACGAATGACTGCCTTCATGTGGTGCCTCCTTTCCTAGTGTCCTTCTATGTCATAGGTTATATACGTTGTTACTGAAAGAAGTGAAAGTGCTTCCTTTGATTCAAATCCATTACCATTCTAACTTTTTAATGACAGCCTACATTTTAAATCTTTTTCAAAACATTTCTGCCATAATTAAGCAAAACAGTAGATTGATGACTGATTGCAAAGCAGCTGTGTCAAAAATAAACAGAGCTTTGAATTCAACAAGCTTTCCTTTTTCCAAGCTTCGCTGTGTACATAAACACACTCCGTGTCCCCGTGTCCTCTCCATACTTCACACACGCAGAATTATTCCCAATTAGGTGTTTCTCTACTTAGTTTTTTTTTTTCTTCTTCTCATTAAAACCATCCCCAGAGCTTAACCATCTTTATTCACTGCACAGTCTAAAAGTTGTCTGTACTGCCAAGCCTCCGCTCTTGGAGAATGTACATTACAGCACACTCACTCAGGACACTTTGGAAACTCTGGTGAACAGCTCAGCCCCATGCTAGTCTTGATGCCTGGCCAACAGGCTTAAACAACAGACATAAAAGCTAAATCTGTACTTCCATTCAGCTACGAGGTTGCCAAGTTAGTTTTCCTGATACTGTACCTACAGTATATCCATCTCCCAATGTCTCAGACTCACTTCATTAACTTTGTGACATCAGCCTCTGATGTTATGAACTCAATTTTGCTAATATAAATGATACAGTACTGTATAGAAATTTAAGAGGTTGTAACATTAGAGGTCTCTTCAAGATCCCCATAACAGTTAAAGAATAAGGAATCAAAATTCCCAAAACCAATCCTCACTGGGAAATAATTCCTTATATATAATCTTAAAGCTATTCTCCCTCCCACTGGCCCTAGGCTTCTGATTCCCATTTATGTTGCAAATAGCTTTTAATGATAGAACAGGGAAATATATTGCGGTTTCACACTTTCAGGGATTTTATGGTCACTTATTCCTAACTAGGAGATAGAGACACATAGCAGAAAAGTTTTTTTTTTTTTTTAACTTAAACTGGTTTAGTATATTGTGCTCTTTGTTATATGGATAGAGTCAAGAAATAACACTGTTCAAAGATCAGCTAATAGAAGGATGTTTTCTTAGTGGCAAGACTATGTCTGTGTTGCTTACACTGTGTTGGATTTGCAAGCTCAGTCGCTATATTGTTTTCACGGACTAAATTGAGAGCTCCAATCTGATGTTATGAATTTACATTATATACCATGAGGAACATGGCAACTGCATGCACTGTGGTTCCCAAGAAGTAATAGATAATCCGCCCAACATCAATTATACCTCGGAAAATGTAATTCACCTCAAAAAGCCAAATTTGTGGAGATTTTGTTATATGATTAAAATCTCTCTCTTCACTTCTCCTCCTTTTAGTAGCCACCCTAATACTGTTATATGTTGGTTAATGCATGCATAATGAAAAAATACAGGCAGTGTTGTGATAGAGTTAAGATGCTAGACTCTCTAGGTACAGTGGCTGGCTCTACAATTATTTGATGTATGATTTTCAACAAGTTATTTATGAGCCCAGGGCCTTAAATAATCCTCCTCTGTAAATAGGGAAACAATTCTCATAGAGCTGTAATGGAGATTTAGATGATAATTACAACAGTTTCTGGTGCCTGGAAAATAAAAATATATATATATATATATGCACAAATGTATTCAGTCATGTGCAAATAATGATGTTTCAGTCAATGATGGACCATATATATGACAGTGATCCCGTAAGATTATAATAGAGTTAAACAATCCCTCTCCCTTAGTGATGTTGTAGCTGTCATAACATTATAGTATAATTACTTTATTTTTTGTGAATTTAATGTAGCCTGAGTATCCAGTGCTTATAAAGTCTACAGTAGTGTACAGTAATGTCCTAGCCCTTCCCATACACTCACCACTCACTCACTGATTCTCTCAGAGCAACTTCCAGTCCTGCAAACTCCATTCATGGTAAGTGCCCTATACCTCTGTACCATGTTTTTATCTTCTATACCATATTTTTACTGTAACTTTTCTATGTTTAGATATATAAATATTTACCATTGTGTTTTAGTATTCTACAGTATTCACAACAGGTTTGTAGCCTACGAGCAATAGGCTACACCATATAGCCTAGGTGTGTAGCATGCTATACTCTTTGAGTTTGTGTAAGTGCACTCTACGATGTCCACACAATGATAAAATCACCTAAAATGCATTTCTGAAACTGTATCCCTGTTGTTACCTTATGCATGATACCCTCTTTTTGTCTCTCTCTAAATACATATATATGTGTGTGTGTGTATATATATATGCACACATATAGATATATATAGATATAAAATTGTTAAGCTGCCCCATGCTCATTGCAGCGCTATTCATAACAATGTTTGTCAACAGATAAATGGATTTTAAAAAAGGTGGTATATACATGCAGTGGAATATGATTTTGCCTTAAAAAAACAAGAAAATCCTGCAATATGCAGTAATATGGACGAAGCGTGTGGCATTATACTAAGTAAAACAAGCCAGTCACAGCAAGATGAATAGCGCATGATCTACTACCTGTGTGAGACATCAGAAACAGTCAAACTCATAGAAGCAAAAAATAGAATTATGGTTCTCAGGGACTGGGGACAAGAGAGTTACTAATCAAGGATTATGAAATTTCAGTTATGCAAGATGAATCAGTTCTAGAGATAGTCTGTATCAAAGGACACAAAATTTCAGTTACGTAGAAGGAATAAGCTCAAGAGATCTACAGTACAGACGAGTGACTATAGTTCCTGACAATGTATTATATTGGAAAATCATAGAGGGCAGATTTTAAGAGTTCTCACCACACACAAAAAAAGGTATGTGAGGCAATGCATACGTTAATTAGCTCAATTGAGCCATCCCACAAATATACATATTTCAAAACATCATGCAGTTTTATTTGCTAATTTTTTTTAGAAAAGATTGGCTGTACAGCATTGTGCCTAAAGGTGACAATACTGTATTGTACATTTATTATGAAAATCTGTAAGGAGGGCAGGCTCCATGTTAAGTGTTCTTACTACAATAAGATAAAAAAGAAAGAAGGTAGGAAGGAAGGAAGAAAAGAAATCTTCTCAATTAAATATGTACTGAATTGAAGCAATGAAGAAATAATTGCTCTTAAATATCTCGGTGTTCGCACTGATCCAAATTTAAATTGATTTCTCTCGTGCCTCACCTTCTAAATCCAAAGTCTGTGTTTATTGTTTGGAATGTGAATGTGATGCAGCCTTTGTCGCCGCTCTATGTATCAGTGTTTCGGGGAGAGTAAAGAAGTAGGTAGCATTAATTATCATTAATCTCGGTCCAGGTCTTCAAATGACCCATGTGGTCTTAGGAAAGTCACAAACTCTTTATGAATTCTTTTTTTTTAAATCTGCCTTTACTCTCTCACCAGATCTTTTACATCCAAGTCCCAGTTCAAATGCCCCTTCTTCCATAAAGACAGAGTGTTTAAGGTTTTGCATTGTGTTTGTAATTGAAACATTTACAATTTTTCCTACATGATTCATTGTCTACATATTTGTGCCATTTGCAGCCTTCAAAGAGTAAGCCACGGCTACGGTTTGAATACTCCCTCCAAAAATCATAGTGAAATTTTGTTGCAGTGTAACAATATTAGGAAGTGCTTAAGTCATGAGGGCTCCTCTGCTCTCATGAATGGATTAGCACCATTATTTTGGAAATGGGTTAGTTATCACAGGATTGGGCTCATAAAAGAATAAGTTTGAACCCGATTTCTTCTTTTCTTCTCTCTCTCTCTCTCTCTCTCTCTCTTTCTCTCTTGTGCTTGCTTCTGCCTTTTGCCCTACCACCATGGGATGACCGTCACCAGATGCTGATGCCATGAATTTGAACTTCCCAGCCTGTAAAACCATGAGACAAATAAATTTCTGTTCTTTAGACATTATCCCATCTGTGGTATTCTGATACAGGGGCAGAAAATGGACTAAGACAGAAACTTCCTCTGTGTCCACCATTGGAGCCTGTCACACAGCCTTGGGAAAATGTTCTGTACACATTTGTTGAGTTGAATTAAACAATAAATGTGAAAGTATAGCATACTATAACTATATTGAATGGTGGTTGAGATTGAAACCTAGATTTTTGGGTTGGTATTTTAGTGGAGTGTTTCTCTTTCAATAAGGATTCCAAATTCCCCCGTTTGAATCCAAACATTTGGCTATCATTACTGATTCCTATGTATTTTCTCTTGCTACGTTTAAAGAATGTCAAAAGACTAAAATGATGCTTAACCAAAAGATGGCTAATTACAAAATTGAACCCAAATCTTTAATAGGGAAAAAGGATATAAAATATCTTGGAAGTAAATGTGTACATCTTACTGGAACAATAATGCAATCACTCTTTCTACTTTTGCAAATAACGTCAAGTACAAAATGTAATGACCATAGATAGACATTGGGCTTATCAGAAAAAAGCCTTGAATTAACCAGAAAGATTTCCTCAAAGAAAAGCAGGACAGTAAAAAGACTGATTAGAAATGAATACAACATGATCTTTTCTCAGACATATTTCCCTTTGTCCTCTAAAATCTATGAGTAGTATTTATTCTCAATGCAGCTAAATGAGAGAATTAAAAGTAGGGGGAAAATATCAGTGGCAGGTATGCTGCTTCTGGAAGGCCTCTAATTCTATTTCCTGTTTGACATATTATTTTATTTCCATTTTCCCTAAATGCAATATAGTAACTTTCCACAATAAATGCTTCTCTAATTTGCCACTTTTTTGATTGGCATTTTCAGATTTTTCAAGGAGTCTATTGGTGGTTCCTTCACATGTTGCAAAAATAAATGAAAAAAAAAAAAAACTAAACCACATGCCATTGTTGGGCAGAATTTTCTGAATTTGTCTTGAAGCCAAGCGAATTTATTTGACTGTCTGGGGAGTACGGAGGCAAATCTCTTATTCTCAAACAGATATCAAAGTTGCTTGAACAAATGGTTCGTGTTAGCTGGAGAAAGACACTGAATCGAAACCATGTGCCTCTGGACCTTGTGGTTTCAAGTTGAACCACAAGCAGCGAGAAGAGCTGTCAGTCTCTAGTCTGATTTCAGCCGTGCTTATGGGGAAGAGAAAACCTGTCAGTGTCATCTTGCGTTGTCTTAATAAAGAGATCTCTGAGCTCTTGCAGCACAAACAGTAGTTGAGTGAAGAGTAGGAGATGGAATCCCAGGCAGCATCCATTGGACATAATGAAGACACAGGATTTTTTCTCTGTGGTCATCCACACATGGTAAAGCTCGCAACTTAAGGCCTTTCTGAGGAACAGAAACAACCCTGGGAGGCTAAGGAACATAAAAATCTGGCGTCTTCTCATAGCTATCATAAAGGTGAAGAAAAACATCCTAGAAGAATTAGTTTAGAGACTCAAAACGGTTAAGGTTACTGGACCAGAAAAACAAGAAAGACAAATTTCTAAGTGCTACCATTTATCAAACCCCCAAAGCAATGAGGGAATGTTATAAAGAAATATTAAGTGCTATTTTATATCACAAAGGCAAGAGAATCGTTTAACTACATATAAGCGTGACTTCCTCAGTGAACACAGGCATGCCTTCACCCAGCCCTTTAGATTATAGAGTGAGATTCTTAAAAGTGAAATAAAGTTCGATTTTTGACTTATCTAGCAATGGTAAGGGATAGTAAAAACATTTTCCACTTCCTCTCTTCTGTGCCTTCTGTTAAAGAGCCTCTTTGTCTCCGACAGATTTACATTACGCAGCTAGGGCTGCCACTAGTTTGCAGAAAGGGATGAAGAATAACAAAGAAATTGTGATTACTCATCAGAGTTAATATTAAACTTTCAAGTATTCTGCAAAGGTACAGCTCTAGAAGGGGATGCTGACAGCGGGGAGACAGCGCGTGCGTTGGGGCGGGGGGCACGGGGAGATCTCGGTACTTTCCTCTTAATTTTGAGGTGAATCTAAAACTGCTATAAAAATAGCCTTTTAAGCTGATAAATTTATTATGTGATATACAGGGAACCAAAATCAAGTACAACTTGGAAGGTACGCTAGGTGATTTAGGTTAAAATATATATATTATATATATAGCTATAGAGGAAAAGCGGTATGTGTGTATCTTAGACACACATGTGCGTGTGTGTGTGTATATGTATTTTTCCACAATTTAAAATAATGCATTATACCCACATCAAACAGCTTTTTGGGGGACTTGTAGGTTTTGCAATACAGAAAAGATAAAGTGAAATGACTTTTTAACATTTTACCCATTTTTTAAAAGAAATTCATTAGCCCAAGGTAATAGAGATCTCAAGCTCCCTTAGCTGAAATATCTGGGAGACACTCACAAGTTACTGTCCATCTTTGTCTTCTGTCTTCCCAGAAATGAGATCCATGTCCCATAAGAACACTGAAAAGAATCTTTCATGGTAAAAAAAAATAAATAGGAAAGAAATAATGGTTTTGGAGTTCTTTTTAGCCCCACTGTTTTGAGCAGTGGCTCTCCAATTTGCCTGAAAATAAAGTCAATAGAAAGATGGGGTTTTTTTAATATTTTAATATCTAGATCCCCAAACAGACAAAATTATAATCTTTTAGATGGGAGTCAGGTATCCGTGTAGATATTTCCTGGGGAAAAAAGAGCTTAAAATTACAACAGTAAGTTATATTATTAATTTGAATAGAATTATTATATAAGATCTAAATCACATTAACTCTAGGGTTTATAGGTAAACTTTGACAACTTACATACATAGCCATCAGTCGGGTTGCTGTGCTATAAATATTTTCTAATCTACACAGATTACCTTTCATTGCTGCACTGTAAAAAATAAAGGAATTTCCGGTAATTTTAATTATCCAAAGAGCAGAATGAGGAAAACCATCATCTCAAAAACACATTCCAAAGCATAAATTTGTTTTCTTTGTTCAAATAAAAGAAATGAACTAAAGCAATATACGTATCAGACTTGCAAAGGGTCAACTACAACCTATAAGTTCAATAGACACATAAGTTCAAAACTAATTTGGGCCCATGTGTCAGTCGGTATTTATTAGCCACCTACTGTGTGTCAAGCACATGTGGAATTTGTCAGTCTATATCCTAATGCTACAGAATGTTCTTTGGATGCCTAACCCATTCCAAGACTTATGCTGACAATCCTATCTAATCATTGAAATTCTGCAAATATCCATGTTACAGTGTCAAGCACTGTATAATGAAAACATTCTCAAACGCTGTCATATGCCATCTTTATTTAATTGGCCAAATTGCAAACATTCAGTTGACTCATGATATAATTCTGAATGTGTCAATTGTGTTCATGATCAATTTAAACATTGAACATTTACTACTGTAGCATCTCACTTTTAGAAATGCTAGGGTGCAGTTTTTTTTATTTGAACATTTCTGAAATTAAGATGTGTCTTATAACTGAGTATGTGTTGGGTGTGGCTTATTTGCTCTTCTATCAGCCTCTCCCATCCTAAAAAACCACCATGATCCCATCAAATTTATCTCCTAGGATGGAAGATTGTTCAGAACAGAGAGGTACAGGAGTTTTCCTGACTACTTCCACATCCCTATGTATGCATCACCCTTATAAAGTGGAAGAAGGAGAAAAGAGGTACAAAGAACATCGACTTCACAGCCTAGCTGGTAGACAAAGCCCAAGCATTATTGCAGAATATCATATAATCAGTTTCCAGCAGATGGCATCTCACACTTTTAAGTTCGTCATTGAGGAGCCTATGGGAAGGACGTGTCCCCTGCCTGGGTAACACACGGATTTCAATTACGCTTGCGTTTTGGGAGAGTCCATTTGCCAGCACAGTCACCTAGAATGAGAATTTCTGTAACTGACCTCAGTGTGTGGTCACTAAGATTGCCCACAAGTATTTGGTATTTTCAGCAGAACCAAAGCATAGTGCACGTTTTGATGACAGTGCCTCCTGTTTTAGAACAGTCTGCACAACATAATTGAAGAGTTAGGTGGGAACTATGAGTCTTAAACAAGTCCTGTAGGTGGGGTAACATGTATATTAAATTAACCAAAACCGTCGGCTCTGTCTGAAGATAAGCCTCATGCAGCCTTGACTCACAGGGCTGTAAAAGTCTATCTTTTACAAGAAAAACTTGCGTACCTTGTGCCTTTGCTGGCATGTTTAATTTTTCTACCTTTGTTAAAAATGCTGTTGCAATAATATTTGCGTTTAGTATTTTAATGAATAAATGAAAGATAGATATTAACATATGATCTTTGTATACCAGGAACTTCATCTTGTCTAATAGCCATCTGAGGAAGAAAGAAACTTCTTGTGGCAATAGCTAAGCAGGACTTTTTTTTTTTTTTACCATCTTTTATTAGACTTTGTGGAATCCTAACCTTTTTCTTAATTAAATTGTCCAAGATGACTTTTTCTCAGCTGTCTATTTGTTCTTACATTTCAACTACTGATGTTAATGAGCATGAGTATCAACATGTGGGTAAATAAAAGCCTCAGTCAACATTGAAAATCAGCAACAGAGATCAACATGAAAGGATGTGTTTTGAACTATGCTGGGTATTCAGCTTGATGGGAGTTTGTAAACGCTCCTAAAATCAAATCGGAGAAATAAGATCCTGCTAAGATAATGTAACTCTAAATATTTTTAAGTTTAAATGACATCATAAAAGGTGGTGCATAATAAAATGCTAACAGAATGGTCCCCAAAATAGAAATAAAACATTTAGTATTGGAAACAATTACAGATAAGAAATAATATAAAGCAAATGTGTGGTTTTGAGGCTGTAAGGGAGAGAAAAATTCAAGCAAATTACCTCTTTTGAGGGAGGTAATAACAATTTGTCAACTAAATAAAATGTGGGGATTGAATTAAAAGCTGTAGATGAGTCCCTGTTGGCAGAATGCTATTATCAAAAGCCTACAGCGGATTACCAGTTTTATATAATGGATAAAAATGCTGATGTGGGGTTAGTATGAGCCAAAACAAGGACGTTACAATAGAAATGTCCAGAAAAGAGTTGCAAATGTGGGTCTGGAATTCAAGGGAAGCTGATGCCAAAGCTTGTAATTCAGGAGTCTTCCATGCAGAGATAATGGTTGAAAACTCTGGAGTAGGTAAAATTTCTGATATAGAGACTTTATCGAGAGAACTAGAGAGTCATGGAGGACACAGAAGCATATGAAACCTGGGATAGACCATCATTTTATCCACCCTTTGCTCTTCTGTAAGGCGTATGGCTTCCACTTCCATAGGGCGAGGCCAACTAAACTACAATTGCATTTAGGAATGAATTAAGAGAAAATTTTTCTGCCACTGCATCCATGTTACGTTAGCCTATGTGACTTAGGATCTGTCTTACTTCCCTAATGCTCCTCAAAAACTAAAGGAGAAGCTATTTAATTATAGTATATTTATTTGTATTGACTATTAAACATATTGTTCCCCAAATGCATGATTTCCTCCCTCCCTTCTCAATCAATAACCAAATCTTTCTGAAGAAAGAAAGATTATAAAAAAAAAGAAAGAAAGATTGTTTTACTTTTTACATTAAAGAGCAACTTATGTAACTCTGCCTCATTAAATAGCCAGTACTTAATTGTTCCTAGACAGTTCTGGCAAAAACACTTAGAATATTGAACAAATGAATAGTCTTCCCGTGTAGCATTTCCCAATTTCAGTTATCAGCCAGTGAAAATGTACAACCTGGATAAACTGGAGGAGAGGTGATATCTGTCTATTAAAGCAACAACTTTTAGGATCACCTAAAGACATAAGTAGGAAGTGACTATTAATCAGGAAGAAAAACCTCATGTCTTTGTTATTCCCAGATGAAGGCCCAAAACAACCGACAATAAGCACAGTGGGACATGAGTCTCTTTGTTCTTTACCCTCAACTCCCTCCTTCTAGCCTGTTCCTTCTCCACACCATCAAAAACCTGCTCCCATGTCTGACATCCACACTACAGAATATATGCAAAAAATTTTGGTATAGTTTACTAGAGTGGGCAGAGGGGATTGGGAGAGGTAGAATTGAATTTTACCTGGGATAAAGGCAAACTAAAAAGATTGAACACTGTAAAACACTACAGGGAATATTTCCAGCAACTACCCATGTTAGGAATGATTGGGAGTCGGGGAGAGGTTCAAGGCAGTTTTGTAGAGTTTCATTGATCTACATTGGGCAAAATGGGGATGAGGGCATTGTTATGGCAAAGAGCAAAGGCAGCAGGAAAGTGGGGATTTCAAAATGTAATTTTGCAAATGATTTTGGGAAGAGCTCACCATTCATGAAAGTTAAAATGATGTGCCGGTCTGCACTCAATACATTATTTCTCTCCTGGTGTATGCTGTAATCCACCTGGATCAGATTTTTAAAATATGTCTATTATGCACTAGTCACTTTTTAAATGTTTACCCTTGGAAGAATTATGATGCTGTTCTTAATTTACATGTATGATCATGCGGTCATCATTTATATAAAATTGACCCAGGCTAAGAGGATGTTTTCAGAAATATATTGGGAACCAGTAGCAACACAAACTTCAAGGTGCCAGAGCTGTAGGAGGTCTAATTCAGTGACCTTTCTGCTAATACTTTATATCTGTTCTATTTGGACAAACTTATGGGAGGAAATACACTTTATTTTTGCACAGAAGAAATCAAACACTAGTGCATTAATATGTTACATACAGGATTCAATGCCTGCACTGTATTACCGGGTGATTCCATTCTCCGAGCAATGCAGACTGCAGACAGAATTTTCTTCCTCTCTGGTCAAACATCCCCTACCTGAGGCACCAGGATCTTGTTCAGCGCTTGAGTCCAGAAACAGCAAATTCAATCTAGCTGTGGCAAGCCGAGGGCGAGTTGGAATGCCACCTCCAGACCGAGATTCCAAACCACGAGCCTCTGGAAATAAAGCTTGGACTTGGAGAAATGACACCAACCTCAAGCCAGGAAATCTCACCCAGTTTGTTTAACAGCTTTCAGTGCACAGTGAATACAGATAACCATTAACATCACTCCTCTTTTAGTTTAAAATCACAGCAAGCTAAGAACTAAAGTGCCATAAAAAAAAAAAAAAGAAAATATTACACTCTACTCTGGATTCTGAGTTTTTTGAGTTATTTTGTCTGTCATCTGATTGCAAAATGTAGCAGCAACTTTCTGATCTGGCATGCAAGTTTCATCTCACTTGTCTGCTTGTCAATTGCTAGTTTCACGCATTAGCTGGAACCACAATGGAAAAAGGAAATGGATAATGTGGGTATATCTATAAATATCTCTATTTGTGTATCTACTTATCTCTATTTGTCTGTCTATCTGTCTATTTATCTGTCTCTTCAGATCATCATTACACCATCATCTGGCTCTTCCAATATCCCCCCAAAGTATCAGAGACAGACAGGGCCAGGAGTGCAACTGCACCTCAGACCTGACAACCCTGGATTCAATTCCTCATACTCCCACAGCTCTCCAGTACTGTCTAGGCAAGCCACTACAGCCTCTCTATTTATGTCTAAAATATGTAGTGCAGAAATTCAGAAAGATAATGTCGTATAATGATGCTCACTGATACCCTAGAAAACATTTTTTTTTTTTTGGAAACTTATCAAGACTTGAAATTCTCATCTAAATCAATGTTTATGTTGTTAGGGGGAAAAAAAAGATTGTGGTCACATTCACCATGAAATGGTTTGTTTGTGTGGATGCTATATAAACAAGCTCCATTTTTTTTTTAACAGGCATCACTTAAAATTCCTGAATTGTTGGGAAGAAAATACTATTTCAGTCAGGTGGAGTGCTTTCCAATGATGATGGCAATAGAGATGATATTGATAGTGATGATGATGGTATCTATTTGTGAGGTGTGTAGTCTGTGCCAAGAACACTGTTGAGCTTTATAATATATTATTTTAATTAATTGAACATTCTGAAAGTTGATCGTATGTACTTTTTTCCTTCTTCTATTAACTGCCAACACTCAGCTCCTGAAGCCAATAAAGGATGCCATATCAACTCATCATCTGTTTTCTCTAGCACCTTAATGAATGATTTACCTTCATTCAGTTGGTGGACACAAGTTACAACCAGTGGCAGTACTCATTAGCTCGCAGAGCCACCTGACCAACGGGCACCCTAACAGAATGAACATGGTAAACATTTCACACTTAACAAGCGGGATGATGAATTGCTCAACTCCTGTCTTCATTAGCTACTATATGGAAACTTGCCAGGCAGTGATAAGCTTCATAAATAATCTTTTATTTTGGCATTTGATATTCTAGCTTTCTTGTTTAAGGCAATAATGTTGCCTGAAGATAAGAGAGAGAGAATGTACCATGATTTAATAAATTCTAGCTTGATCTTCTAGATTTGTTGCTATATTCTCAATCCATGATCGTTGTTTAGTCCCATTCCATTCTGCTTTTTGAATTTATTTATTTATTTTTTAGTTGACAGATAGAATTGTACGTATGTATCGCATACCTCATGATGTTTTGAAGCACATAGGCACGTGGAATGCGTAAATCTAGCACATTCACATGTGCGTTGCCTCACACAGCCATCTTTGTGGTGAGGACACTTAACCTCCACTCTTAGCATTGTTTCAAGAGTGCAATGCATCATCCTTAACTACAGCTGTACAATACATTTATTGAACTTATGCTCCCTAGCTCATTGTAATTTTGTAGCCTTTGGTGAACATCTCCTCAACCCCCACTCTCAACAGCCTCAGCTTCTGGTAACTTCCATTCTACTCTCCACTTTGATGAGATCAACTTTTTTAGATTCTATATATGAGTGCAATCATGCCTGGCTGATTTTGCTTAACATAATGTTCTCCAGGTTAACCCACGTTGTAGCAAATGACAAAATGTTGTTGTTTCTGTGGCTGAATAGTATTTCATAGTATGGCCACCGTTTCTCCATCCACTTATCCACTGATGGGCGCTTAGGTTGATTCCATATCTTGACTGTTGTGAGTAGCGCTGAAATAAATATGGCACTTCAGATATCACTGTGACACACTGACTGCGTTTCCTTTGAACGTGTACCCAGCAATGGGATTGCTGGAACGTGTGGTAGTTCTGTTTTTAATTATAGTTCTTTAGCTAGCGATATTTATATTCATCGAACACATAGTGTGTTTGACACTGTGCTAAGTACTTAATATGTGTTATCTTTTTGGACCTCACAGAACCTTATAAGTATTGCTATCATCCTCTCCATTGTACAGATAACAAGAGAAATTGAGTCACTTAGTAGGATACAGATAGCGAATGAGAGAGCTGGGATGGAACTCAGGCTGTGTTCACCTTCCTAGCTCCAGCCTGGATCTTAAGACCTACCTTACTTGTCTACTCTGTCACTCATAGTGTGTTTCTGTGAATATATGCTGTCTGTGGTGTCTGAAACATGATACGTTCCTTTTTTGAAGCATAAGAACTAAGAACTGTAAGCAAAATAAGGGTGTGACCTCAGATGGCACAGCATGGGAAGCCTGTGATTCATAATGTGGTAACGACACATTTCTTCCCATCTCATGCCCATCAAAGAAGCACCAGCAGATGGATTAGGTCGTAGTAGGCTTCCCTCGCTCTCCCGTTCCTTCTTCAACTTGAGAGATTTTATTTTTATCTGTTTTATGTATCACAGGTCCAAATAAGATATCATTTGGGGGGATAAAGGGAAATGTTTTCACAGCTTATAAGAAAGAAAGCAAATTTAAAAACTCTTGGTATTGAGGACGCTATAGCAGTGCTTCTGAACATAGGTTTTTGTAAAGAAGTTTTCCTTTGTTCTGGTAACACTTTTCCAATTACTCAAAAAGTCATCACAGAGGGAGGCCCAAGGAAGCCATTCTTCCTAAATACATTTATCTGTTTTTTAAAAAATAAATCCACCTACCATTGTGGAGAATTTATCTATTTCAACTTTCTTGAATGTCCTAGTAAATTTATTACAAAGTGCAACTTGCTCCATAAACACCACGTTGTAGCATTAATTAAGCACGTAGGCTTGGCGTACAGAAAGGGGATTTCATATCTATGAATCAATGCAATTATATCTTCAAGTCATACATGGAAGATACTGTTTTGGAACCACTCTTTCATAAGTTTGCAATGAAACATTAATTGCGTACCCTCAGTATTTAAATTCTGAAACCTGTTTGACGGTGTGCTGTATTTTGTATACAACAGTGATGCTTTGCGTTCATCATCGTTAGGCTATGTATTTGGAGTTACTTTTTTATTTTGCATAATGAGGGATGGCGGCATTTATCTAAACTTTCTCACTCACTGCTTCCTTTGGTTATTAACAAACATTAGCAAGATAGGGTTTCAGAGTGCTGTTCATTTACTGTGTCAGTGGAATAGATTAAATTTAACTGCTTCGTGAGGACGTTGATCCAAGGACTTGCTTCCATTACTGTATGTCTCTAACTTCCTAAGCTACCTGGCCACCCAGGTTAACACTAACCCCTTGCTCTTGCTTGTTTGAATATTATTTTAAAAAAGCCATCAACTTGCTCTTTTATGACTATCACGCACTTTAAAAACTAAGACAATCAATTACAATATATATCTAGAATTTTAAGCGTAGAGCAGTTTACTAAAGGAGGAATATTAATGAAACATCTAAAGCAGCACATATTCTTCCCACTACCACAATAATAAAAACCAACAACAAATATTGATGGAGCACATACAAGAAATACTCAAGGTTGTTTTTCAGAAACTAATTCTCTCTTTTTCCTTCTGTCTATAGAGCAGTGACGTACAAGGTCAGAGATTTGCTAGAGTCAGTTATGGCACTGGTCACTTGCGAGTCTGTCATGCCTTCAAAATGGGAAAACACCAAAAAAGGTGATCACTTTCCTTGAAGGATTTAAAAAAAAAAAAACTATGTGTATTTCTACAACTGAATGAAGTATCATTCATATTAATCATGAAAAAAGCAATTCCAGTAAAACAGAGCATCTCGTCCACCAAACCCACTCATGATGCATCTTTGTGGATAAAACTTCAAGTCACTATTGTTAGTGCACTTTGTTCAGATGGTAAAGGGAGAAGGGAAGTAAGTGAAATTGGAGATTAGGAAGTAACAAAAGGAGAGAAATAAAAACCAGGCTTCTGTGACTTTTGATCATTGTTAAACACGGCAGGATCCACAATTATAAAGGGAAGCAAATCTTGTGGAAATGTGAGGGTAACACGTCTGTACTACATGCTGAGTAATTTCCCGTGGAACAAAAAAAGGGGAAGGTTTATTTTACTATGAAATAATGTACTCCACTTGGCTGACTTGCCAGCAAGTCAGCAATAGAAAAACGACAGAATCCATGTCTGCTCTGGGAATAAGGTATTGGGGAGGTTTTCTAAGTAGAAAAAGAGGATATGAGTCTAGAAGCCCTTTGGGAAACTATCTTTAAATGGTGTCAAGAGGAATCTACCTAGGGACACCAGAGCCAACAGTTCCTTTTCCCTCAAAGCCCTCATCCTCAAAGCAATTTCTTAACGTCCAGCATGTTTGCAGGCAGAACTTGCTTCATGAATAATCGTGGTAGACAAACATTGATTCTATATGGTGTGATATTAATTTAATGGCCTTCCCCAAAAAGAGTCTTTCGCCTTTAACATTTATCCTCTGAGCTGGGCTCTTCCAGAGTCTAATTTCTATCCATTATGATTTGTTGATTTAAAAGGAATCCTTCTTTTTCTTTTTTTTTTCTAGAAAGCACAACTTAAAATGGCACTGTCTAGGAGGGAAACACAGGTACTAGCTGAGCATTTCAATCAGTTGCCAAGATTGCCTTCTAACGTGAAAGCTGGCTGAGTGTAGCCCCAAGAGAAAACACTATCCAAGTCAGTTTTGCCAAGACAGAGAGGAGAAGGACATGTCCAAAGTAGAAGCATAAAAAGTTCTAACCAGAGAAGGCTACAACAGCATCTCCATCATTAGTTGGTAGAGGAATGAGCAGATTAATAAAGGGGAGGTCACCTTCTAACTTATCTATAAGACTCAAAGCATCACCTCCTGACTCCCTTGTCAGGAGGTCTCATATCCTGACCACTGATCTTTTCAAAGTGTATTTCTACTACCTCTTCTGTTAACAGTTCATCACAGGCTTGTTGTAAATATGCCATTTTGACAGTCAGCCATCTTCCAGGTGTGTTTCTGGTCCAGAGTATAAGACAACACACATGGAAGTATCAGACATGTGGAAGTGTTTGGAATTCTCTCCAGGCCACAAACTAGGTGAAGACTTTTCATACTTCAGGAAAGGGCCAAGTTCCTGGAGAGAAAGGAAGCTAAAATGGGATGTGCGCATCAAAGATGAGAACCATGATTTGAAAGAGGGAATGGGGCAATGTCTACAGGTGAACCAGGTACCTGTGATGTTCACTTTTTCTAAACCCTCAATCCCCAGTCTTTACAGGATCTGGAGTGAGGACTGCCAAGCTGAGACTAAAACTCATGGGTAGCCCAGAACTACATCCGCACACTATGTTTAAAGCCATCCCTTTATTCAGAACATAGGTCCCTGGTTCTTTCTTACTACACCCTAGAGATAGGGGACAATGAAGAACAATTCTCTCCCTGTACTAGAAATAAGAGATACAGAAAGAGATACTCAGTGGAAAAAAAAGAAAATGTATTAATTAGGAAAAGGAAGCAGACTCATTAATTTAGTTTGATTGTTCTAGTGACACTGTTTCTATGGATATGTGGAATTTAGAATAAATACTCCAAATTGCTTTCTCAGTGGTAAGAATGAGTTTTCTATGACCCATCCATAACCAGATCACAAAAGAAATTGGGTGAAAATTTTATTCTATGCAAGTCCATTGTCTGAATTTACAAAAAAAAATGAAATTTCGTAAATTCACAGCTAAAGGTACCATTTAGAGGTCAAGCCAGTAACCGTGGCCTCATTAGCACCATGGTCTAACCAACTGAGTTCACTGGCGTCCTGCAAAGACATAGGAAATTAAATTCATGGGTACATTCCTTTCTTTAGCACTAATAAAGAATGTTATTAGTGTTAGTTGGAATGGAAGGGATTCTAGCATTGCCACTACCAACTCTGTGATGTTGGGCATGTGCCCCAATATCTCTGGCCCTATTTCAGTATCAGGAATATACTAATATTATTTCTTAGCCTCTGCTGGGATGTAGGGAGGCAGAGAAGGCAGAGAAGAAAGGAGTTGGGAAGAAGGAAAAAAAGAGGAGATTCTAAAGCGTATATCTTAAATCCTTAGAAGAAAATGATTATGCAAATTCCATTACTATCACCATTATTTTTTTAACTGTTATCACCTGTGATTCACCCAGTTGGTAACTTTCTGAAACCTCTCTGAAAAACTGAACATTTTCCCAAATTCCTGATACTCACAGGATGAAAACAAATTGGTTAGCAAATTTCCTACTTAAAACTATTGAAGAGAAAATTGCACAAAAGGATGGTTTGAGTTTGTTTTCTTCTTCAGTTGTGTTGCAGATAGTTTCTCCAATGAAACTTTGGAATTTCCTCCAGTCTGTTCCCCATTACCTCTGTGGGAAAATTGTGAAAAATCAATCTGTTTTCTGCATAACCATATTACATCCCATTATTTGAGGAATGTCAAATGCAAACCCCAATGACCTACAAAATCAATCTTTTCCCTCTCTTTTCCAACTTTAATTTCAGCAGTAGTTATGAAAAAGAAAGAAAAGTACAGGCAGAATATCATTATACCCCAGGCAATTGCAGCTTTTAATAAGAACTTATATAAAACAGGAAGATGTATTCTCTTTATAGTTGATTATACCCTTGACCTTGAGAGTCACATGAGCTTCCTATGACCGTGATATGTTTCAAAAGTTAATGAAGAATGGAGGCTGTGGCAGGAAGAACCCAGTGCCTTTCCTGTAACTGACAATGAAAATTTAGATAATGCCAGGCCAAGGCTGGAATTTTCTGGAAAAAATAATTCCAAAGAAATGTGATGTCCTGTTATTGGTAACATTCGATGTGATCTTATAAAAGAGTTTGGGCTCAGGGATCCATCATATCTTATCATGCCTTAAAGATCTTTTTATTGCAACAAGGGTGCTTTTTGGGTAATATTTTCTCTTTTTACTTTAAACAAACTTGTCAAGAAAATCTAATTTTTCTCATTTCATACAACTGTTTATTCAATATCATTTACTTATACATATTTTATTGGATGTATTTTGTATTTTTGTAAGAAAATAAAAATGCTGAAAATATAATCATGTTTGGGAAGCAAGGGACAAGAAGGAAAGGAAAAAAAATCTCAATATCCTTTCACTCAATCAAAATCAATCTACCACATGACTTTGTTTTTCTTAAAGTTAATATTCTCCTCTAGTTATTGTGTTTTCTCAACGTCTCTCATCTCATTCTGCTTGGGAAGCAATAAAGAAAACCTCCGTTCTTAACTGTCTTGTTACAAAAATAACCATATCTTTTTGAAACAATTATTATCCTTCAAACCACTCTGGAATCTTTTAAAATATTCTTTTATGCCAGGTCATGAGGGACAAGGGTTACGACTTCTATAGTAGAGTAAAAAAATCGACACTTGGGTTTTAGAGCCAGAGAATCTTCATTCTGTTTTTGTTCTGCTTCCTACTATGCATATTTAAACCAATAACTTTGAGGTTCTTGTAGGATAATGTATATGCAATTTTCCTTCAAAATAGAGGTCATTATGCAGCTTTTAACTATGGAGAGCCCATGTAGCACTGAACTAGATGCTTGTATACCTGAGGCTGCAACCACAATCATTCATAAGCTCTTTATACACTTTGACAAGCTACCGAACTTCTCTGATACCCTATTTCCATATCTCTATGATACAGGTGAAAATCATACTTCCCATAGAGTATCACTATGAGCATTAAAAGAGACCATGCATGTGTAAGAACTTAGCACTTTGCCACATGGTAAGAGTTAAATACAGGTTAGATAAAAATATAAAAGTTTATAGTAATTTCACCTAACATTTATTGAGTGGTCTAAGATAGTTATAAGGATGATCCTTTGAATTTCTTCCATTGACATTCTGAATTCCAATGTCTGGACAGGTAGAGCTTAGTAGAAATCATTCAGAATAGAAGACAACATCCTCTACTGATGATCAGCCATTTACATAGTTTAGTTTTGATAATAACCCCAGGAAGCAAACATCTTCACTATATGGCTATTAGACATCCTTACATTCTATGCAAAGCAAAATGACTTCATTCCAGTTACAACTAAGAAAAAAAAAACCCTCTCTAAATGCATGGGTTTTTCTTTTCATTAAAGATGATTCTTTCAGATAATTCGCCTTTCCAGACCCAAACTATCAAAAGCACACTGCAGAGGTCATCAGCAAATGGACATCAGTAACTTTAAATCAAAAGAAAAAAGTGTGGTGGTTCTGCCTTTTCAGCCCTTCCTCATCCCCAAAGTCTGAAGAAGAATAGTGACCTTTCCAACTGCGGCAGGGACAGTGGTTTTGGTGGTTGATGAGTGGAATCTGAGTCCTGTCATAAACTCCATCATCATGCAGCTGTGGGAGGGATCACCCACTCCCATGAAGCACACGGGCTTTCTAAATAATCTTTCCACCAGCCCTAGACCTGAGCACAAAGGAAGCTTTTCTTCACCTAGTCTAAGGGAGTCAGTGTTCTTGAGTTAGAGTGTTGGACCAGATTAACTAGCAGGGTCCCCAAGTGCCAAACTATGCAGAAGCATAATGAATGAGCAACGGGAAAAAGTTTGATTCTCCATTTCTATAAACACCATTTCTTTCTGGCATCCATCCTACAAATTACGCTAAGCATGGCCCTCTCTGCAGAGATATAACCGTGGCGCACATCCCCCAAACGGTCTACTACGCATAGCTGTGGAGGTGCGGTCATTGTACCACACTTCCCGAGAATGCCATGGGTTGTAAGCTTTTCACCCCTTTACTGTCTTGGTGTTTCATTTTACTTTCCTGTGCAAGACTATCCCTTCTCCCTTTTCCTCTCTACCTCCCTCTCATTTCCTTCTTTTTTTCTACATCATGTAAAACTATAAAAATAAAACAAAAGAGAAACACATTTGCCTCTATTTTCAAGTAGGAAGGAGACTAGCCTCAGGACAGGGAGACTCCCTTACAGCCAAGATGACTGACAAATTCTTGTGGCTTTGTCCAAAAGTCAAACCAAAATCCAACCAGCAGCCAGGCTTAGTTCTGGCAACCTCCCTTTGCCTGGAAATGAGTGCAATCATATCCTAATAGCTATTTGGATAATTGTTCATATGAGTGATCTGCCAACTAATGTTGGAAACAAGTCCTTATTACAAATATAGCATGCAGTCTAATCTGGAGTATATTAAAATGTGATTTCTGTCGATGCCTATTTCTAAACTCATATAATAACGAAACCATTTATCACATTTGTTTTTAAAGAAAAGAAGCTTTAAAGTAGAATGGTAATATGTAAATGTGTGAATGCAGAGTTACGTGTTTAATAGTTTAAATTAAAAGCAAATTTTATCTGAACTTAGTACTTTGTTCATGAGTCCTATGTTCCTAATCAATATTGGTCTAAAGAGGAATTTTATTGTATTTTTCTAATGGGTAACCATAACCCAAATGCTTGAATGTAAAAGTTACCAGTGATTCATTTTAACCCCTCATATTGGATGTAAACTGGGAGACCGCGTGGACGCAAGAAACCTGTGGTTGTTGATGCATGGTAGCAGACAAGGAGAGGCCTACTTCTCAGAAATCTGGAACTGGACGGCAGTCAGAAGTAAAATTCCCAACAATTTCCTGACTTTGAGGCAAAAGACCATGAGCTTAACTGCTGCAATGGGAATCTTTAGTTGTTCCCATAAAGTTCGAGATAGAGTGGAAAGGTTTTTGCCGTGCTTTTGTAAAGAGGCACAGGAACACAGAGAAAGAGCAGAGGATTTGGACTTAAAACAGCCTGGGCTTGAATTCTAATGTGCTACTCATGAGCTTGAGAATCACAGGTTGCTTGTATCCTTTTTCTGAACCTCAATGTCCTCATCATTGAAATGGGAATAATAAAACTAGTTTACGACATTGTTACAATGATTAAATAAAATGACCAGCAAACACTAGGCATCTGTTAAGCAACAGCTGTGCTTTGTAGAGAGGCCACATAGGGTGGTGTTATAAGCATGGACCATGGTGCCATATTGCTTGGTTTCACGGAACCCCCATGTCAATCTTGCTAGTGGTGTAGCCGTGGACAAGTCATCCAATTTCTCTGTAGCTCAGTGCTTTTAATCTTTCAAATGTGGATAATAATATTACATACCTCAAAGGGCTTCTGTCAGGATTAAGTGAGTCAATAGTATACAGGTTTTAAAACCAGTTTTGGTACAATACAGACAGGCTCAGTAAACTATTGTTCCTGTTGTTATTAGTTCATTTGGGATAGAAAAAGCTAGCTCCCAGATGCTATCCCCACGCCTTATTCAGCCTATTATTTCCTTCTTTTTCTCTCTTTTCCTTTCCTTTTTTCACATGTTCCCCCCTAGAAATAAAGGTTGCAAATCCACTTTCAGGCTTTAATTCTCTGCAGATCTACCCTATGTGAGGCAGGAAGACAGATGTAAGAAGAGCTTGTAAGTAAAGTTGCCGCCCCAGGGAGTTGATTTTTTTCCCAACATGTTAGTCATTGAGACAGGGGGTACAGGGCTAGTGCTAGAGGCGATTTGACCCAGTTAGTAGCCCCCAAAAGGGGAGGACAGGCTGGCAAGGTATGTAAGAGGCAGAGACATACATACTGCAGTCCTTCCTTGCAGCATCGTGGGAAGTAGTGAGAGCTCTAACAAAGTTGCCCGTGAATGCTGGGGTCACTCAAGACCAAGATTCGCTGATTTGGGATTTTCTTTCTCATGGATTCTCGTGATGGACCCCACATTGGTGGGCCTTTCCCTTAGTTTTCTGGGCTATGTAGAACTCTAGGACTCTTGTACTACTCTAAAGAGGTTCCTCTGTAGTGACCAATGTTCTTTACTTTTTGTTGCTGTCAAGAGGAGCTTGAGGGAGACATAATTTCATATAAAAAATCACAAAAGCAATTTCTGGCACTTGAAGGCTGTAGAGAAAAATTCAAAGCTTCTGCATTAGAACTGAGCCACGAAGTCCATTTTGCTCTGGGCTCTGTTTGCCAAAGTTGCATATTTCTCCATCATTTGGCATTTTTCAAATGGATGTTTAAACACGTTTCCGTTTGCCAATGTCAATTAGTTCCATAAATTGATTCTTTCTACATTTAATCCACAGCATTGGAATGATGCTACGGGTGAGGCACAGTGATAATGAAATGGTGATGATGCCCGTAATAAAGAGTTCAGAAGGAAAAATGCGCAGGGAAGTAACAAATAGATGTTAGGACGAGGAAGTGGTTATTTCCTCTGCTTATTGGAGTAATCAGGGTGTTCAGGGGCTTCTAATTACTGCTGATTGAGGAGGATGAAGGTAAATTACCTATACCTTAGCACAGTCGTCACTCAGCCTCAGCAGGAGATGGGTTCCAGAACCCCCAGTGGATACCAAAACCCCCGTTTACTTAAGTCCTGCAGTTGGCCCTGCATGACCCACAGATAGGGAACGTCAGCTCTCCGTATACACAGGTTTCACGTCCCGAGAATACTGTATTTCCCACCTGCACTTGGTTGTGGATGCCGAACCCGTGGATAGGGAGCAATGACTTTATTTACGGAAAACAATCCTTGTACAAGAGGGCCCATGCGATTCAAACCCGTGCCGTTCAAGGGTCAACTGTGACATGGTGAAGAAATACACAACTGCGCTAAACAAAGCCAGAAGCAACACAGACTTCACGGCTCGCTTCCAATGCAGCAGCTTGGAATTTCCTCTAGCGCCAGAAATGGCTTTTGTGATTTTCTATATGAAATGATGTCTCCTTCAAGCTCCTCTTGACAAGAATGAAAAGTAAAGTATGGCATTGGTCACCGTAGAGAAACTCTACCGCCTCTCTAGGGAGAGGCAAGAGTCTAGAGTTGTACATAGCACAGAAAACTGTTGGGAAAGGATCAACAATGTGGGGTTCATCATGGGAATCTTTGAGAAAGAAAATCCAAAGTCAGAGGATCTTGGTTGTGAGTGACCCCAACATTTATGGGCAGCTCCATTAGAGCTCTCACCACTTCCCAAGATGCCAGAAGGAGTGTAATATATACATATATGCCTCTGCCTCATACATAACTTGCCATCCCAACTTTCCCTTCTGGGGACTACTGACTGGGCAGGTTCCCTCCAGCACTAGCCTCATTGCCCTCGATGCCAAACAAGATCCTGGGACTGAGGAATATTCCAGGTGCCTGCTCACTTCCATTTTTGAAAGCAAGAATGCTGTTTAAATCCCCATGAGTGAGTCAGGATATTCAAACAGAATTTAAAGACCAGACATTCAGACCCATGGGGAGAAAAAAGAAAGGCATTACTTTTTTATTCTTTTGTGTTTCTAGTAATGCAACCAAAAGGAAACATAACTTAATACTTCAGGTGTGAATCCTTACATGACTTGAAAAAAATCTGCTGAACGGTATTCTACAGCAGCAATATGTATCATAAAAGCATCCTAGGCTCAGTGTTCTTTTTCTACAAACTGAGCTTAATTTTTTGTCCCACAAAATCGGGAGAAGGAAGCTGGTCTATGGTTTTATGTGGAATGAAAAGCTAAGCCTGCGTCTTAACCTGAGCAACCTCTACTGAGCTTTTCAGGCTCAGTTTTAGGGATAAGCGATGTGCAGAATGGTCCATTAACCCCACATTAGGCTGCTTCACCTCAGTAGCACATATCAGTTTAGTTAATTATTTTGGTTAAGACGTTTTGTTTTAAGAATGAGTCTTCTCTCTAATGTAATTTTGAGGATAGAGACTCATTATTTGTTTTGTGTTCCCAATGTCTAGCTCATTTCCTTTTTCATAGATTCAGTAAATTTCAAATGAACGAATAAATTAACAAATGAGGTAAACCATGTCCAAATAACATGTACGCATAACTAAACATAGTGAGGAACAAATCCAGCACTTCCCTAATTGTTCAGAGTATCGATTCAATTGAACGAATGTGTTTTGAACACTTTCTGCATGCAAAGCATTGGGCAGGGATCGTGAGATATGCATAAAGGTGAGTGAGACTTGGTCCCTGCCCAGGTAAAGCTGCATTGTGCAAATGGGGATAGATGTGGGTGTTGAAATATCCCTTATGCTCAGCTTCATGCCCCTCAGCCCACCGTTTTACTTTAGCCTTGGGGAACCAGGTATTTTGCAGATGTCCTGGTAGCTGCATCAACTACCCTCATTTTCTTCCCTAGGATTTGTTTTCTGTGCACTGCGAGACGTGTGAGCAGTGTAGCCAGCCATTGTGACTCATGCACAAGCCACGATATGCAAGTAAACACCCCATACGGCCACTCTTAACAAGTGGGAGATGGAAGCCAATAGAGATGTTGCTCAGGTTCAGATCCCATTCGACACAGCTGCTCAGAGGGTCTCCTCAAGCCATCAATCACCACCTGTGCACAGTGGGGATCTGCTTTCTCTCCTTCCCATCTCCTCTTCCCCACCTCCCACTGGTGTCTCTCAAGATCACATCTCAAAATGAACCACCTGCACACAAGCCTGCGTGTCAAGCTCTGACACCCTGCAAGTAATGCATTATAAAATGAGTAGGCGATAACAATAAGCAGAGAGCTCTGCATAAAGGAATTATGTTCCAGTTGATAACCCTTTCGAAAGACTCCCTAAACAGCTCTGTCATCCCAGCGGCCTGAACACTCTTCTGTACTGACCCTGGACAACATGCCTGCTTCAGTTGGAGAACATAAATGATGGTGCAGATAAAATCTATCTCTTCTCAATAATTCTGGAAGTTGTGTTGACAGAAATTTAGACTGTTTGATGAGGCACGTAGGAACTTAATGGGATCTCTCTCCCCACCAGCAGATAGATTTACATGTGTCCTTTATTTAAAGTTTGCAGGTCCTCAAATTAGCAGTAGTCCTGAAAGAACATAAGAAAAAGGAAGGGAAGGAAAGGGTAGGAAAAAAAGAAAAAGAAAAGAAAAGAAAAGAAGACACTCCACTTTTGCTTCTTAGATTTTAAAGTTATTGGATGAAACCTGAGACTAAGACAACCAGAAAACTGAAAAGTGCTGTATTAAATGAGGTGATCATCTAAAAATTAGTTGTTGATTCTTTAAATTCTAAATAATTCAAGAAAATATATATCACATCTATCTGGGAAAAATATATTACATATATTTTATATATATATGTATCTCACACACATATCTTTACCTACAAATTCAATCTATTTTCCACTTCCCTTTCCTTGC
The DNA here is from genome assembly GCA_963574885.1 of Lepilemur ruficaudatus. Taxonomy (NCBI): domain Eukaryota; kingdom Metazoa; phylum Chordata; class Mammalia; order Primates; family Lepilemuridae; genus Lepilemur; species Lepilemur ruficaudatus. The sequence goes on along the minus strand of CAUYRT010090903.1, from coordinate 13,626 downwards.
GTTGGCAAAGTCTGATCATGTTAATTAACTTTAAGCAGGTGCTGAGCAGTTTGTCCATGTATTGATATGGCCAAGTAGGGAGCTGGAGTTGGTGGTTTGGATGCTGTGTGGCGCCAATTATCCTGAATGATCCCCAAGCCAGTTAATCAGCCTAATGAACATTTTGTCTCTTCTGGAGTCTCAGCCCTGGAAATTCTGCCGTGGATATCAATAAAATTTACAAGTCAGTCACTCTTCTTTGGCTGAAGTAAATATAGAACAAACATCTTTGCATGCAAAGTATTCAATTTCAAAGCTAAATGTGAAAGCATACCCATTTTTAGAGCACTTTATTGGAAATTTCCTGGCATTTATAAGTATCTATCTCGTATTGTGATTCTTTTTGGGCATGCCTCATTTGGCCTCTCTCTTTCACAATAGGGTTCACGTCCACAACCATTTTGGATCTTCCTCATACTCCCTACCCTACTCTGCAACCTAATACGGTGCCTTGTGCTTAGCATGTGCTTAATAATGGTTACTAAAGGGATGAGCAAAGCAATCAATGAGTAACTAACGATGAGTAAATAACATCTTGAAATGATAAAATTGAGGATAAGGACTTACCTACAAAAGTCCAGGAATGCCACTGGGCTATGATCCGTCAGCAGCATTACACATGTTGACGTCTGCACCATGAATACCAGTGGTTGTGCACACATTCTCATTAAGATACGCTCGTTCTATTTCGGCATGCTCTGTATTTTGCAGATGTGCAGCGGTGGTTGTATTTCAACTCTCCACCTTCACACCTCCCACCGCTGTTAACCTCTTTTCCCCATGATTTATGTCTTTTTTTATTGTTCTGCCTGGAGCCATGCCAGACCCTAGGATCAAACTTCCCAATCTCACCAAAGTCTTGGGTGAAGGGATGGAAATCAGACTTGGTAGAATTGCCTGTGCTTATAATGTGGGAAAGGAAATAGCTTACCTGTCTCCATGGGAACGTGTGCACTTTCCAATCGTTGCTGAAGAAATGAAAGTTGTGTTCTTAATTCACAGACCTTGGTTTCAGGCAAACGTAGAGTGCTAGGTTTGCTTGAAACTGAGGTCTGTGAGTTAAGAAGACAACACATTCAAAAACGTAAGAAGAAGATTTATAAACCAATGAAAAATTGCAGGTGAGTCTGCATGCTTGTGTACGTGTGCGTGTGTGTGTGTGTGTTATATCACGGTGGTGTAAAGTATTCACAGAGGAGAGAACTCAAGGCATTCTGTTTTCATAGACAAGCTACGTAGTAAGCTACTTACAGACTGTCTTAAAAATGTGATTGACGTTTCTTACAGCCAAGTGGGCCAAAGCTTTTAAACTCTCCTTCTGCAACGCACATAACCCTATCAAAGACACCAACATACTCTTACACATTAACAGGACTCTCTCCTTTATGGAAAACTCAGTGTAAACACTGATATACATTCCATTCTTCTCCTTTACTGTGCTTTGTCCTCAAACCTTGGAAATAGAATAGTATTTACGTCCTGGGATACTATGATGATTAAACAGCATAATGCCTATAAAATGCTTTCAGTAGTGTCTTGTATAGAGCAGGCAGTCAGTACACATTAGCTATTACTTTCGTTTGTTTGTTTCTTGTCATAGATCTGTTGGAGTTTAACATTAGCTGTTATTTTTATAAATAAGCAATGCTTTTGACATTAGTCGTATCATAATAATTACATAAGCAAATATATATATGTGTGTGTGCACATGTGTGTATAAATATGTACATATATATATGTATTTAGAGGCCAGGCATATGTACACCATACACATAGTCTACAAACAGTGCTTTGAACACATAAATTCTCAGGAGTTCTGCTACTATTGTCATAGTTCCCTCATAGTTTCTGGTTGAGAAGTAAGGAAAGATACCTCCAAACTACCTGGATTCCTTTGGTAGGATTATTCTTCTCTTAGATGTTCAAACTATATATTCTGCAGTTGCCTTGTGCCTTTCAGACCTTGATGCAAATTTCTCCGTGATCTCTTGAATGTTGGTAATTCAGAGCAAAGATGATACCGCATTACCTTTTGTCTAGTAAGTATTAAACCTAACCAGGATGAAAATCTCAAGAGTTTTCTTCCCTTCTCAACTAGCCAAACAGTAGTGACTATAGGGACACAATATAAAGCCAGTTAGGGTCATGATTGGTTTCTATTAAATTCATAAAATTCTAGGGAATAATAACCACTTGACCAATACAGACTAAAACTGGTTTAGTCGTGGATTCTCCCAATAATTCCCAGAATCGCCTTGTCCTTAGGTGTTGATGTCTTAAAACCGTTTTCTAAACCGATGCTCATGAAATAAAAGATTTATAGAACCAACTGACTTGAGTCAAGCCAGAGCTCTGCCAGACCTGTAGCAACACCTTCATACCTTCGCCCCATAGCTCAGACTTTGCTCCTCAGCGTTGATCTATAGCCTCATTCTGTTTTTCCTCTTAGGTTGCTGCCAACCCCAGCTGACCAACCATGTTTGTTGATACCAAGTGATGCCAAGTCGTTTTATTATATGGACAAATGCCCATTGACGTTAGGTTAGGACTTTGCAAAGTCACTTTCCCTCATGACTCAAAATGATTTTGAACCTGCATTTTCTGAGATAAATGGTTAAATCTGAAACCTATTAAATGTCCATACTCAATGAGGGGCCAGACTTGAACCTAGAAAAAAAATAACAAATAGTCAATAAAATGATAAAGCACAATATCTTGATGTATCTTAAGCCAGCAGTGGGCAAACTATGGCCCGCAGGCCAAATTCAGCAAACCACCTGTTTTTATAAGGCCTGCAAACTAAGAATAGCTTTAATATTTTTAAAGGGTTACATTTAAAATGGTTGTAGGAGTACCAACATAATATTTTTGATTTTGCCTCTTTTACGAAAAAAATTCGCCAACCCCAGTTTTAAACTATAAAGAAGCATACTTTTTATTGTTCTCTGAATTCAATTGTTTGCATTTTGTCATAAGACTTTATTTTTTAGATTAGAATTAGTGGTATTCTATGTACTAAATGTCATTCTTCAAAAGTTTGGGGGAAACAAAAAAAATAGTTAATTTGAAAAACCTGGTTCATACATACATTATCTGAAAAATCTATAGTACGGAAGCCCCTGATTCAGGGGAAAAAACACCCAGGATAAATAATGTATTTTATATTATCTTGCTGCATAAAGTAATGTGGTACTAGGGCCCCAAACATTGGTGTTGAGTTCTCTTTTTAATTTGTCTGTATTCTTTACATGCTGTGTACACGCGTCTGTTTTGCATTTCAGTATGCAGCATACTTGATGAATTTTATTCTTTTAATATTTTTTGGCAGTGGAAACAGCAGCTTTAAAATGGATTCCACAGAGGTGAATTGTCCCTGGCTTCATGATAGAGGTGTTTGAAAGTTTCTAATGCAACAATGAAGCAAGACCAAAGACCCAATAACAAACAGCTGAGTGGATCAATAACCCCTGTGTTTTCAGTCCATGCTTATTTAAAGTGGTGCGTGGAAAAAAAGGCTCTCTATTTATATCTGGAACTTAATGAAGTGAAATTATCACAGCTGACAGGCGCTGGCATTGTAATCCAGAGACAGGGCTTGGCTGAGAGGGATTTGAAGGCTGTTTTTATTCCAATTTTTAATTTTTTTTTTCAGTGAAACTTAATCCCCTAATCAGTTCCAATTGACATATTTGCTGGTCATTTTTTTCCAGCATGATTCTTAAAGGAGTGGTGTTGGAGGCATGGAGCAATTATATGATTAAATAATTATTCATTGCAACGTGCCCTGCTCTATTCTGAGCAAGTGGATTAGTGGCCAAGATACAGATAAACTTATAAGCATATAGCTGGGGACGACTTCTGTAACCGTTCATAGCTGTTGCCATTCCCATGTACATGTGTAGATGTGTGTGTGTGTGTAAGGGTGCGTGTGCATTTTTAGCTTGATCCACGCTGTAAAGCTTTGTTCACACTAGCTCTCCTTTCCCGTCTTAGGGGATTAATATACTGCTAAATGAAGTGTTGCAAATTTGAATTTTATTCGGGGCTAAATGGAGTACCAAATGCTTATAATCATGGTAGGATTGTGTTCCATCACTAAAGATTCTCATTCCCTGCATGAATAAACATGTCAATGAAATTGTCTTCCTTGTGTGAAAGCACCAAGCCCTTGAATTTATACATTTTTCTTTGAATGCCATTTAAAAAGGGGAATTTAAAAAAAGGTCAATAACCTTCTTTTCTAGGGTTAATTTTTCCTACTTATTTAGACCTGATAGTTATACCTGGGCGAAGACCATAAGAAAAGAGTGAGAAGATATGAAAAATATGAATATAATAACTATTTAAGTATTTAACATGTCATTTTCACTGTTTTCAAAAGAATCATTAATTATCTTGAAGAATCTACATGAATCGCAAATAGACTCCTTTTAGAAAAATCGGAAAATTAAGAATGGTATAATTTCTTTTCTAATTGGACCACAGGCTTATGTGATTGGTAATCTGAAGAGTTGCAGTTTAGTTAAGAAGAGGTAGTATTATTCCAATCTCAACATTAATCCTATATTTTCAGTCTTGTACTTGTCCACCTAGTAAGCATTTATTGGGCATCTACTAAGTGCTGCCAGTACTAAATTCTCTGTGAAACTAAAAAAATTAAAAATGAAACGTAATCAAATATGAACACTAGCCTAAAAAAATCCTAGTAGAAGATGGCAAATACAGAAACCTAAAGAAATCTGACAATATTAGATCTTGTTTTTTCAACATTGTCATTGAAAACCATTAAAGGTTTGTTTTTAACAATAGATGTGCTGCTGAACATTATCCTTTATGTGATAATTCTTTAAAGGGTATGTTGATGTATGGAATAGAGGGAGATTGAAGGTAGCCAGAGCAGGTAGCAGGACAGTGTAATCATCTAGGCAGGAGAAGAAAAAGCTGGAAAAATTACAATAGAAGCAGCAAGAATAATAAGGGGGAAAAAAAAGATGGAATCAATACACCCTACACCAAAGCCTTTTTTGAAAAACAGCAGAAGATAAATAAAACAAAAGATGTCAGGATTGTATTTGTAGAAAGTGATTGATGAGCAATTCTTATGGACAAAATCTTGAGCTCAGCTTGTTTTCAGGGTTTGCCACTGGCTTTCAGTTAAATTATATGCAGGAGTCAGGGGGCGCTTTCTACTTTCCTTTGATCGTCAATGCTAGAACATGGAAAAGGCCACGGTGGTAAAGAGGGTAGGTTTTGGAATCAGATCAATGTAAGTTTTAATCCCAGTGAGAGTTATTTCCCAGTTATGTGCCTCTGGCTAACTTATTTTACTATCCTAATCCTCAGTTGTCTTACTTAAAAGAAAAAATTAAAATTACAACGTCTACTGGATGTATGGATTAAATGAAACAATACATTTAAAACCGCTAAACACCATGCCCGGAATATAGTTGGTACTCAGGACAATAATTTAACGTGGTTATCATTTTAGTTGCTTGGGCTGAGGGTAATTAGTGGATCGTGACCTTTAAAAACGGTATCAGAACAATCTTCAGAAATTGTTTATGCTTTGACTTGTAAGAAAACTTCTAAGTAAAAAGGGTTAATCTTTGAAACAGGTCTTCCTACAAATTTCTTTTTAAGAAACTTTTGAACATTTGATATGAATTATAAACTATTTTCTAAATAGTTTTGCCTGGATGCTAATTCAATTAAACCAAAAGGTATTTCTTGATCATATGCTATATACCCAGAAGCATGGTAGGCACCATGGGAGATATAAAAATATTTTTATAAGCTCTCTTTGTGGTTAAGAATATTAGAGTTTAGTTAGAAAGATAAAAATTATGCCCGTGAAACCAGAAAGAGATGTTAAAATAAAAGCAAACATTTGGAGTATTGCTTCAAACGAATGTTACTATGAGAACTCAGAGCAGGCAAACACTGGAGCAGATTTGAACAACCAGCAGAGCCGTTGGTTTGTGAAGCTGGAACTGATTTCTAACGAAAGGATGGACTGATTCTGATGTTAGAATGGATCTGGGTCACACCACTGCACCCCAGCCTGGGCAACAGGGCGAGACCTTGTCTCAAAAAAAAAAAAGAATCTTGAGCTTGAGAGAATGAGAGAGAGACAGAGACAGTTATGTTCTTCTTTCTTTCTTTTCTTCTATCTTTCTTTCTTTTCTATCTTTCTTTCTTTCTTTCTTTCTTTCTTTCTTTCTTTCTTTCTTTCTTTCTTTCTTTCTTTCTTTCTTTCTTTCTTTCTTTCTTTCTTTCAGATGGAGTCTCACTCTGTCACCTGGGCTAGAATGCCATGGTGCTAGCTTAGCTTACAGCAACCTCGAACTCCTGGGTTCAAGCAATGTGCCCACCTCAGCCTCCAAGAAGCTGGGACTGCAGGCGTGTGCCACTCAAGCTAATTCTTCTTCTTCTTCTTCTTCTTCTTCTTCTTCTTCTTCTTCTTCTTCTTCTTCTTCTTCTTCTTCTTTTTTAGAGACTCAATCTTCCTATGTTTTCCAAGTTGGTCTTGAACTCCTGGCCTCAAGAGATCCTCCCCTCTCAGCCTCCCTAGCAACTGGGATTACAGGCATGAGCGAATATTTTTATTATTCCCTAATACACTCTCTCCTCTAAAGTCTGACCTGTGTCTAATTTCTACAAACAACCCATGGCTTTTCCTGTCCCTGTATAGGAAATTATTTCACCTCTTCTTGAAATTCCTGCTCTAATAATTAGGGTTTCCAAATAAAATACAAGATCCTCAATTTCATTTCAATATCAGGTAAACATTGAATATTTTTAGCTTATGTATGTCCTAAATAGTGATGGGGCATACTGATACAAATAAAATTATTTGTTCTTTATCTAACATTCAAATTCAACTGGTCATGTTGCATTTTATTTTGTAGAATCTGGCAGGCCAACTGATAGCATCCACCTTACTCTGTAGCCTTCATTTACATACTGTTACAGGTCTTTCCAAAAAATTTAGATTTTTGACTTCCCATAAGACACAAATTACATTCTATACTTCTCTTTCCTTTATGGCAGAAGAGCTAGCAGAAAAGAAGGCCAGAAGTAGTCAGGTTTAAGATAATGACTCTGCAAAGCAGAGATATGGAGGGCTTTGGCAGGGGCAGGAGGGCATCCCAGATGTTTCCAGCAGAATTTAGCTACTGTTAAGACCTAGAAGTGTAAGAAAAAGTAACTAGGCTACCTGTTGTTGTTTTTCTCTTAGCACTTTATTCCGCAAATAGTAGATACTCAGAACCGACATTACGCAAATCACTGCTGAATACGCTGCTCTGGATACAAAGTTGAGTATCCAGATGCTCTTCCAGTATCTGATGTACCAGTCTATACATATACATACACACGTACGTATACATATACATATAAGGCAGCCTTATGACTGTTCATAGGCGTGGGTATCGGCAAAATTCTAACGCAGTGGTTCTCAGCTGGGGGCAATTTTACTCCCCTCCTCCTGGGTGACTCGGCTGTACCCGGAGGCATTTTCAATTGCCGTGACAGTGCAGTTGGCATCTAGTGGATAGATAGGGCAAGAATGCTGAATCTTGCGAGGCACAAGACTGATAGCTAGGATGTCCAGATTAAAAAGAGAACAAGTGTCCAAAATGTCAATGATGGCCCAGCTGTGAAAGCTCGGTCCAGAAGAACGCAGTCAAAAAGCAACACTTCTGCCTGTGGTGATCAGAGGAAGCATCTGTACATGTGTGCGGTGGAACTGAAGATAGTAAACACGGCACGAGAAAATGCACCGAAGTGCAACATTTGGTGAGGGAATGGCACAAGGTTTGATTACCTGGAGGTCGTGGCTGTGCCGGAGACCAGTGGGCATTAGGGCAGGGAAGCATCTTGGGCCAGCGTTTTCAAGCAGTGCCACTACAACTAGTGATGGAGAATTTGGAAAACATATATAGCAAAGATCAGTGAGTTTATTAGAAAATTTTAGTTTATACTGGGGAACATTTGGAAAAATCAGCAATGATGTTTTCCTCCTATGGGGCCATACTTCCAGAAAAAAAACCAAAACATGGTAGTTAGGTACACTTGTCTATGACCCTAGCTGAAACAAGTTACTTGTCTCAACTCTTCATTTCCTCCTATAACTGAAGCAATGGCCCACGGGAGCTAATCTTTAAATTTTTTTGTATTAATATCACCACCTTGTTAACTCATTCTTTTAATCCTTCCCTCTTCATCCTGTGGTAAAGTCACGGGAGTCCCAATTTCATCTTAGGCAGACCCGCTGAATGTTACATGCTGAATGAGACCCAGAAAGCAAGATACAAGAACAAACTGGATGAGTTGAGAACCTATCTTAAATTCTGTGGTTCAGAGTTTGGAACACAACCCGAATATTTTGGTATTGGGGCTTATTGCACCTTGGCAAAACATGGCCTTCTGTTTCAAAAGGGGGGCGGGTAGAAGCTTATTAAAAAGTCTCAAAATGCTTCTTCAACATCAAATAGCTCCTAGAAAAATATTTTGATGAGTTAAGTGTAAATGAATCAGAAACATATGGATTACATTTCCTTTAGATTACACATGGGTTTCAAAATTAAGGGGAAAAGTGCTCAGGGCAAAATGCATTTTGGATTTTATTGAACCCAAAATATTTGAGAAATAACTCAAGACACTCAAAGAACCCAAAATCCTGCCAGGCTTCCCAATCCCTTGTGTAAAGCAAATTAGATTTTAAAATTCCTTTTGCTTTAGTGATCTATGGTGTTACATGAAATTCGGATGAAAAACTTCTTTTCTATATGTGATTTTCATCCTGGATATTTTCCCTTACAACGTTGGCAAAAATCTTGATGCTAAGTGTATTTTAGATTGGCTAAGTTGGCTAGATAGCTGAGCCTCGCTCTGCCCTGCTTGGTGACAGGAACATTTGATTTGTCTCCTGCATAGTCATAGAATGAGGGGATTAATCAAAGAGCTTAAGATAGTTTTATAGCAAATGATAAAGGGCAATATTTACAATTCGCCATTTTGCATTTAGCCTTCCAATCATTTATTGGACTTTGATGAAAACTTTTCCATTATTTCTCATTTCCCTTACACTTTGAGAGACTCTACTTCACGACTCCATATTTCAAAAATGTAAGGTAACTCAGGCCTATTTATTACTTTAATCTTTTGCTTATTTCAGTGGCAAGGCCAAAATGTGGCTGGAGGAGGGTGTCACTATATCTAGTCCCCCAAAGCCACCGTCTATGTAAAATCAGCATGATTCCTAAGCAGAAAACTTAAAGACAATTCCCCTAACCATACTTCCAATCGATGTTCTGTTCCTAAGCTCCTCCTACATAGAATTTTGAGAGTGATAACATTTATTATTTTATTCCTTCATTGAACATATTATGGATATTTCTTAGCACCTGCTATAATGGTGGACATGGTGGTGGGTGTGAGAGAGACAAAAATCAAATAAATCACAGCATGCGTCTTCAAGGAACTTCACATACCCACACAATTCTCCAAGGCAAGAGAACCAAGGATGCGTGGACTTCAAGAGTACCCTATGCTAAAGAAGGGGCTGTCAAACAGGAAACCACTGTCCAAATTATAACGTGGAACTACAAAATAGCAGTTGCTTAAATCTGATTTAAGTGATTCTGTTTGGAGCATTTTATAGTGAAGTAAGTTTATAGTGAAGCTTCTCTACTTTGTATGTCTAACACATTTTCCTCTATTCTTCCTCTGGCAAATGTGCACTGGTAATTCAAGATCCAAACCAAATGTCATCTCTAAAGTGAGAGTGCCCGTTTCTACCACGGTTCAGTGAAATCTTTTCTCTGAATTTCCATCAAACATGGAATACGTACTTATTTATATCATCTTTAGCATTGTGTTTGAATTTATTTATTTATACCTCAGAGTCTCCTATCAACCATTGCCATTTTTGAGAAAAAGGATTATATTCTGGTCTTATTTTTGTTTCCAATATGGAGCATATTGCTTGGAATGTACTAAGCACTTAAATGTTAATGAATGAATGGAAACCTGGATAAATGATGCTATTTTTAAAAAGGTAAATGGAGAAAGACAAAAATACACCACAGTCCCCATCTCAGTTATATTACACAAGTGGCTTTAAGAATCTCATTCTAGATAGAATGAGCTTCTATTTAGATTCTACGTAGAACAAATAGCTCATACTTACTAAATGTGGTTATTAGTTACATGGACAGTGCATGTCAAAAGAACAATCAGAAGTTAATGTTTGGATTCACTAATATATAGATTCATGTAGTCTATATATGACTCCTTTCTCCATGCTAGACCATAATTTCTTGAAGGCCTTCCCTGCAGTCAGCTGTTCAGGAACCATATAGTTAGAACACCAAAAAGTTCTGAATGCATTCTACTAAAAAATCTTAAATATATCCCAAATACAAAAGGTTGATTTTATCACATAGGAATGTGTCCTAAGCTTCCTGAGTTAGTGAACATACTCACCAAGTAAATTCTTCACGCTACTGAAAGGCCCTTTTCGAGTAGCTCTTCACAGCTATTGCATTTTCTTAGGTTTTTATATGGTTTCCTTGGATTATAGACAATATAACGAATAACACTTGTGCTCGTGGTTATCTGTAAGTGGTCAGGGACATTATACTAATGAGACTTTTCTTCTCCGTGTTTTTATGGGGAGAAAACGTGAGCCTTTTCTTTTCATACAGGGGAGATGTCCTCAAGACCCTTATGTGATGGGAATGGAGCACAAGAGTGGTACATTGACTGCAAAGCCCCAAAATCTTTACTGCAGACAGAGTAAAAATGTTTTTAAGCTTGAAACGTATAATCCATATTCCATGGGCCTCTTACATACATGCATAAAGAAAATTTAACAGGACTCTACGTCTAGTCTCATTCTTTACGTTTCTCAAATCCTTGGCCTCTCCTGATTTTATTTAAGCCCTCTATTAGTTTATTAGTTTGACAGGAGCCCAGGTAATTATGCCGGCTTCTAAGTCCTACTGTAAGTTACGTCTGCATCTCCCTGAACACACACAAAATTTAGTGCCACTGCAGCACTTCTAAAAACAAATAAAGGATTTGTGAACTAGTCACTAAGCATCCGACGCAATTAAACTGCATTTGTTTCTTTTCTGGCATTCTCACACAATCGGAGCCTTGTAAGAGGTAGGCACTCCTCAAATCAGACTGTGTTTTCTTTAGAGGAAAGTGTGCCAAAAATCCTCCTACTCTACGTAACTAAAGTCTCAGCTAGCAGGAGGTGGACAGTTGCAACACACACACACACACACACACACACACACACACACACACACTTTTCCCCGTATGCTGCTAAAACCACGATAGGAACATAAAGACAGAAACCCGTACCTCCAAATATATTAATGTGGAGAAAGAGAAATAAACCCTCTTGGAATCAAACTGTTGCTGCCCACGGCCCCAATCAATTACAGCCTTACTTAAGATAAAACAAAGACAATTCCATTTAAAAGCGTATACACTGGCAGTTAAGAGTAAAAGCAGAGAAAATAAAATAGAAACTATTTTGGAAAAATAAAATTCTTTCTCTCTTTTTCAATTAAAAATAGAGCTTACCTTGAGGTATATCTCAACAGTTTTTAATCGCCAACCCCAAGCTGTTACATGTTGAACATTTTTTTTTAAGAAAGTCTTTAAAATCTGGTTAATTAGAACTGACTACCATTAACTCCTTGATTGATTTAGCATCCTGTTGTGCCGGCTCGTGCTTGTGGGTTCCCCACTGGTTCCCCTGAGCTGCCCTCCCACATTGGCACGGATACTGGGTACGGATTGAAGTCGCACAACAGTCCTTGTTATAAAAATAATTTATCATGGAAAAACTAAATAAGGTGTATGTGTGGTCTGAGCAGACCCAGGTAGTTGTAAAGACTTTTCCTTCCAACTCAACATCAGACAATCCCTTTAACCTCTTCGTGATTCTGTTTTCTTGTCTACGTCGTATCATACAAATTGGTGAGGCCACTTCCAATCAGCTCGGCGAAGAAACGAAATTCTTTGCATACTTCCGTCAATGCTACCACCTATTGAGCATTAGATGGAACACACTTTGATAAACATTTTCCAAACTTTATCCACATAATCCTATAAAGTAGGAATTGTCATCATGATACTAAGAGGATGAACCTGAGGATTAGCAAGCTTTAATACCTCACACCTAGTAAGAATCCAAGATTGAATTCGAGCCCAGTTTTGTCTGACTCCAAAACCCATCTTTACCATTATCCTTCAATACTTCTGTCTGCAAAGTTCTTTCTTGTCCGGTGTGTCAGAGTTGCAGCTCTTGCTCTATTATATTAGGGAACAATGAAGAAAAAAGCAAAATGGGCCCTTAACAAAATAATCAACGGAAAAAATAAAGTTCTACTTTTCTCCCATAAAAGTACTATATCTTTGGAAGTACAGCACCTTTTCCTCCTGCCTTGCAAATTAGTTTGCTAGAATGCATACTAAGGTTTGAAAGCACCATAGCGTATCTTAATGTTCTTTTGAATGATTATTTGCATACTGAAAAATTATCTTATGGAAAGATCAAGAAGCTATACAGTTATCAGAAAGAATGTTATCGATGTGTGTTAGGAGGCAGTTTTCCATAGGTCTCAAATTTCCCTGTGTCTTGCAAGCAGAGGTACTAACTGCCCTTTGTTCTGAACTCTCTTTTCAAAGATATTTGTACAGAAAACAGCCTTGGAATACAGGGATATTCTCTCCCCCTGGGGAGATGGGCAGGCATAGTTACTATCCAGTACACTAAAGATCATGTCTTTCCCTGGAAAAAAGAGTAGGTGTGCTTACTGCCCATTATAAAAGGTTCAGAGTCCCTAAGCTCAAAGTTCTTCACCTGTAATGTAACCCACTGTGTGCGTGTCATCTGTCCCTTTTTATATAGTTTTGTGGAAATTGTATCTTAGAGAACGTGTGCAAAAACGCTGGTACTTAGCACTCTGGGAGGCCGAGGCGGGCGGATAGCTCAAGGTCAGGAGTTCAAAATCAGCCTGAGCAAGAGCGAGACCCCGTCTCTACTAAAAGTAGAAACAAATTAATTGGCCAATTAAAAAAAACGTATAAAAAAAAAATGAGCCGGGCATGGTGGCTCATGTCTGTAGTCCCAGCTACTCGGGAGGCTGAGGCAGAAGGATTGCTTGAGCCCAGGAGTTTGAGGTTGCTGTGAGCTAGGCTGATGCCACAGCACTCTAGCCCGGGAAGCACAGTGAGACTCTGTCTCAAAAAAAAACAAAAAAACAAACAAACAAAAAACGCTGGTACTATGGCTACTGTTGTTGTGAGTAATGAACTATCTTTCATCTCTGTCCCAAGAGTTCCATGTCTTCAACTGACACCTAGGAAATTGTGGTCGGCTAACTTACAAGCTTGTAAATAGGGAAAAATCTTAGATCTTCATAGTTCATGACAATATAACTGGTCACTGCTCTCAATAGTTCGTCAAAACCAGCTTTGTTAGCCTTAAATATTCATAGTATAGATGGTTTGGTTTTGTTCATGATATTCTAGGATTATTACCAAAGTACTCTGAGATTATAA
>CAUYRT010090902.1:0-11774 GCA_963574885.1 Lepilemur ruficaudatus | reverse complement strand
AAAGAGTAAAGCACAGTGTCAGAGAGTTTTAAAAAAATTAAAACAAATTTCTAATCTGCTACTTATTTAAAAGGCAAATGAGGAGAGGGTGGAACAACATAGCCTAATAGAAATCTCCAGCAATTGTCCCTCCACACGAACACAAAATTACTATCCAGGAACGTAAGCACCTACAGAAGAATCAAAACTCAAGTGAGTGATCACAGTACCTGGTTCTAACATGGTATCAAGAAAAGAGGCATGGAAGAGGGCAGAAAAGACAATCTTGCATTGCTTATGCCACCTCCCCTATTTCCTTGGCAATGCAAATGTGCAGACAGAATCTGCATTCCTGGGGAAGGGAGAGTGAAATGATGGTGGGACTTTGCATTGGAACTCAAGGCCAACCTATCATAGGGGAACACAGCACAGGACAGAATTCTGCTGGCACTCAAAGAAGGAACATTTGGACCAGCACTGCCAGAGGGAAATCTTCCAACCTGCAATCCGAAATCCCAGTTCCAACTACCCTCACTACCAACTGATGAAAAGTGGCCTGGGATCTGGACTAAATTTGGAAGGCAGTCAGGCCACAAAGGCTGCATTCCTTGGGCAATTCCTGTGGCTGTGCTGGTTAGGCGCCAGTGGACTCGGGGTGCATGTGACTCAGTGAGACAGCAGCAGTAGCCAAGCCAATGCCTGTGTCAGCCCTCCCACAACTACAGGAAGTATAGCTCAGGGAGAGTCTTCTTCCAGTTGAGGAAAGAAAAGGGAAGAGTTCAGAGGACTTTGTTTTGCAAGTTGGGTACCAGCTCAATCACAGTAAAATAACATACTAAGAAGACTCCTGAAGCCACTGATTCCAGGCCAGAGATCCTGGGTGGCATTTCTAGACACACCCTGAGCCAGAAGAAAACCCACCTCCCTAAAGGGAAGGATTAGTGCTGGCAGGATTCACCAGCTGCTGACTAAAGTGCCCTTGGGCTTTGAATAAACATCAGAGGTAGCCAGGCAGCAGTCACCACAGGTTATGAGTGAGACTGGGCTGGCTTCACTGTCACCTGAAGTAGTCTTAGCTGAGGTGGCCATGACAGTGTGTCCATTGAAATGGGTGGCCTTGCAAAAAAAACAGGAAAATACCTAATCCCACAATTTCCCCAGTAATGGTTAAAGATCAATCTTGTGAGTTCTCTCACTAATAGGTACCCTATAGGAGTTCTATTTTGCACAACTTCTGAAGAAAGCTGAATGGACAGAAAAGAGATGTAAATCTCTCTCTCTTTCAAAATTATTATTTTTTGAGAATCTGCTTTGACAGAGTTCCTGAGTAAATAGCACCAGAAGGAACTACAGCCTCAACCATATCTGGAGGACAGAGTCACATCTTCTGTGACAATCCTTTCTCCAAAGAAAGGCAAGAAACCAAGTCTTGGACTTTGATGTCCTTGTAGTTTTCTGTTATCTACCTGCTGCTGCTTTTGTTATCAACTGAGAGTCATCACTTTTTTTTCTTCTCTCCATCCCCCTTAAAATCAGCATTGCTGGCATCTCCCTTATCTTTCTTTGGGATGCCACACTGTCGACTTACTCTCTTCTCCCTGCCTTTCTCCCTTCACTCTCTCTCTCTTTCTTCCAGGAGGATAGAGTAAACTTTTTATTTTATATCTTAATTTCTGCATGAGAATTCTTTCTCCACCTGCACCATGAGCACATACTAGCCTTTCTACTCTATCACCCATGTCACTCCTCCCCCAACTCTAGCACCCATATCACTCCTCACCCAACTCTAGCAGCCCATATACTGAAGGAAGAGAATGAAAATTTTCCTGAACTCAAGTTCACCAAGGTGGAACCATCAGGAATCTGCAAGAGTCACAGCATTACTGGGCTCGGGGCATCCTCAGTGCTGATACTTGTTCATTTGCAAGCAGAGTTATGTTGCCATATATTTAAAGTAATTCATGACAAAATGTTTTTGCAAACCTCATGATAACTTCAAATAAAAAAATCTACAACAAACATAAACAATAAAAAAGAAATTCAAACACATTACCAGAGAAAATCACTTGTAACAAAGGAAGACAAAAAGGAAGAAGAAAAAAAGAGAAGAACATAAAACAACCAGAATTCAAATAGCAACATGGTAATGATAAGTCCTTACCTATCAATAATAACATTGCAAAGGACATAGAGTGGCTAAATAGATAAAAATGAAAGACCCAATTATATGTTGTCTACAAGAAACTCACTTCACCGATGCACATAGACTGAAAATGAAGGGATGAAAAAATATTCCTTGCAAATGGAAACAAAAAAACGGCAGGAGTACCTATACTTCCATCAGATAAAATAGATTTCAAGACAAAAACAGTAAAATGAGACAAAGAAGGATATTATATAATAATAAAGGGGTCAATTCAGCAAGAGAAAATAGTAATTTTAAATATATATGGACCCCCCACTGTAACACTCAGAGCCAATATTTTAAAAGTTAAAGAGAGTGATAGATCCCACTACAATAACCATTGGAGATCTCAACCGTCCACTTTCAGCATTGGACAGATCATCCAGACAAAAAATCAACAAAGTACCATCAGACTTAATCTGCACTACAGAATAAATAATCCTAATAGATATTTACAAAATGTTTTATACAAAAGCTGTAGAATACATATTCTTTTCCTCAGTTCATGAATCATACTCATAGATAGACCGTATGTTAGGCCACAGAACAAGTCATAAAAAAATTGAAATAACGTAAAACATTTTCTCTGACACTAATTAGAAATTAATAAAAACAGAAACATTGGAAAATATACAAACACATAGAAATTAAACAGTATGCTCTTGCATGACAAGTGGGTCAATGAAGAGATGAAAAAGTAAGTTAAAGTGTTTCTCAAAATAAATGAAAATGAAAACACAACATATCAAACATATGGGAAAGTTTGTAGCAATAAGTGCCCACATTAAAAAAGTAGAAAAGCTTCAAATGAAAAAAAATTATTGATGCACCTTAAAGAACTAGACAACCAAGTAGAAACTAAATGCAAAATTACTAGAAGAAAATAAATACCAAAAATTAGAACAGAAATAAGTAAAATTGAAAAGAAAAAGATAGAAAGATTCATAAAGTGGAAAGTTGGCTTTTTGAAAAGATAAAGTTGACAAAACCTTTTTCCAGACTAAGAAAAGAGAGTGAGACCCAAAGAAATAAAATCAGAGATGACAAAATAGACATTATAACTGAGACTGCAGAAATTCAAAGGATCACTAGAGAGTACTAGAAGCTACTATATGCCAATAAATTGGAAAACCTAGAAGAAATGGACAAATTCCTAGACACATATTATCTACCAAGATTGCACCAGGAAGAAATCCAAAATTTAAATAAAACAATAACAAGTAATAAGATAGAAGCAGTAATAAAAAGTCTTCCATCAAGGAAAAATCCAAGACCTGAAGGCTTCACTGCTGAATTCTTCCAAGCATTTAAAGAAGATCTAATGCCACTTCTATTTAACTATTCCAAAAATTCAAGGATGAGGGAATACTCTCATACTCATACTTTGAAGCCTAGAAGCCTATATCACCCTGATACCCAAACTGACAAAGACACAACAACAAAATTAAACTATAGGCCAATAATTCTGATAAATTATTCTGATACAAAATCCCTTAACAAAATAATAGCAAACCAAATTAACAACATATTAAAAATATTATTCATCATGAACAAGTGGGATTCATCCTGGTGATGCAAGGTTGGTTCAACTACAAAAATCTATCAATGTGATACATCATATCAACAGAACGAAGGACAAAAACTACACAATCATTTCAGTTGATGGTGTAAAAGGATTAGATAAAATTCAACATCCTTTCATGATAAAAATTCTCAAAAAAATTGGATATAGAAGGAACTTACCTCAACATGATAATAGCCATATATTACAAACCCACAAATAATGTACTGAATGAGGAAAAACTGAAATCCCTTCCACTAAGATCTGGAACAAGACAAGAATGCCCACTTTCATCACTGTTATTCAACATAGCATGGGAAGCTCTAGAAAGAAATAAAAGTCATCCAAATTGGAATAAATAAGTCAAATTATCCTTCTTTGCAGATAATATGATCTGATATGTAGAGAAATGTAAAGACTCTCCAAAAAAAAAAAAAAAAAACTTATTGGAACTCATAAACAAATTCAGTAAAGTGGCAGTATATACCATCAACTTAGAAAAATCAGTAGTATTTCTTTATGCCAAAAGTAAACAATCTGAAAAAGAAACCAAAAAAGTAATCCTACTTACAATAAACACAAATAAAATAAAATACCTTGGAATAAACTTAAATTAACCAAAGGCCTAAAAGATCTCTACAGTGAAAACTATAATGCATTGATGAAAGAAATTGAAAAGGACTTCCAAAATTGGAAGATATTTTATGTTTATGGATTGGAAGAACTACTATTATCAAAATATCCATACCACCTAAAGTAATCTGTAGATTCAATGCAATCCTCATCAAAATACCAATGATATTCTTCACCAATATAGAAAAAAATATAATAAAATTTGTATGGAACCACAAAAGACCCAGAATAGTCAAAGCCATCCTGAGCAAAATGAACAAAACTGGAGAAATCACATTACCTGACTTCAAATTATGTTATAGAACTGTAGTAACCCAAACATCATGGTACTGGCAAAAAAGAAAAAAAGAACACATGGACAAATGTAACAGAACATAGAACCCAAAAACAAATCCACACATCTATATTGAACTGATATTTGGCAAAGTTGCCAAGAACATACATTGGAGAAAGGGCAGTCTCTTCAATCAATGGTGCTGGGAAAACTGGATATCCATACACAGAAGAATGAAACTAGACCCTTGTTTCTCCCCATGTACATTTAAGTTAAAGACTTAAATCTAAGACCCGAAACTACAGAACTATGAAAAGCAGACATTGGAAAAATGCTTCAGGACATTCATCTGGGCAAAGACTCCTTGAGTAATACCACCAAAGCACAGGCAACCAAAGCTCAATTGGACAAATGGGATCACATCAAGCTAAAAGACTTCTGCACAGCAAAGGAAACAATAAACGTAGGGAAGAGAGAACCCACAGTATGGGAGAAAATATTTGCAAACTATCCATTTGACAAAGAATTAAAAACTAGACTATGTTAGGAGCTCTGACAACTCAATAGGAAAAAAAATCAAATATGATTCTTTCAAATCTGATTAAAAATGAGCAAAAGATCTGAATACACATTTCTCAAAAGAAGACATACAGATGGCCAACAGGTATATGAAAAAATGCTCTACATCATTAGACATTAGTGAAAAGCAAATAAAAACTACAATGAGATGTTATCTCACCCGGTTAAAATCACTTTTATTAAAAAGACAGGCAATAATGAATGCTAGAGATGATGTAGAGAAAGGAGAGACCTTGTACACTGTTTTTCAGAATGTTAATTAGTGCAACCAATATAGAAAACAGTATGGAAGTTCCCCAAAAAGGTTAAAACAGAACTACCATATGACCCAGAAATCCTACTGCTAGCTATATATCCAAAAGAAAGGAAATCAGTACATCGAAAAGATATCTGCATTCTCGTTTTTATTGAGGTACTATTCACAATAGCCAAGATTTGGAATCAACCTAAGTGTCCATTATTGAATGAATAAAGATATTGTGGTACACATACACAATGGAATATTATATAGCCATAAAAATAATGAAATCCTGACACTCGCAACAACATGGATAGAACTGGAGAACATTATGTTAAGGGAAATTAAGCCAAGCACAGAAAGATAAATCTCACACGTTCTCACTGGTATGTGAGAGACAAATGTTAAAAACAATTATCTCATGGAGACAGAGTATAGAATGATGGTTACCAGAGGCAGGGAATGGTAGCAGCAAGGTAGGGATAAAGTGGGGATGGTTAATGGGTGTAAAAATATAGTTTGATAGATAGAATGAGCATTATTTGATACACACAACACAGTGACTATAATCAACAATAAGTTAGGGTATACTTTTAAATGGCTAAAAGAATGGAATTGGAACGTTCGAACCACATAGAATTGATAAATGCTTGAGGTAATAGATACACCAATTACCCTGATTTTATTAATGTACATTATACGCCTGTATCAAAACATCACATCTACCCTATATATACATATACATATTTTTTATGTACTCATAATAATTAAAAATTAATTTTTTAAAAAAACAAAATGTATACTGTTAAATTGCTCGATATAGCAGTTCTTGTTTTGGTTTTCATCACTTTGTGATAATTTAAAAATGAAAACAAAAACTTCAATAATATGTAAGAAAGAGCATTAAAGTGTTATGAAAATCTAAACTAAGTATTAATAAATATTAATAATACATTGTTATGGTATGCAACTTAGCAATAACTCAGAATAATGTCTTTATATTTTTGTTTCAAAAACACAAACATATTTATTGCTATTTTTGGTCTGGTTTTATTTAAAACCAAACATGTGAAATGATTTAGAACACTAAAAATAGAACTATAAGTTTAATGCATTCTTTATATTGCTAGTCACTTCTACCAAGTAGAATGGAAAAAAGACAATAAACTATTTTTAATATTTAGTTGACAGTGGTGCATGCTGCATAAGTTAAGCATTTAATGTGACTTTAAAAACATTTGACATTTTTCAGGTGTAGTTAGTCAGATTTGTTTATTTATTGCTATTTGAATTCATTTGTTAATTTATCATTTATTGAACAATTTTTGACACCACAGTGCTAGAGAATTAAGTCAAACATGGAATAAAAGAAAATTTTACATTCTTTATCCTTTAATATTGGATGATAAGAAAACCAAGAAATCCTCTAAACATTTTCTATGTAACTGGCAAGAACATGACAGAAATTATTTCCAAAATATTCACAGATGATGTGGTTTCTCTAAAAGATTTTGATTTCATGCTTTGTATTTTTATACCTTGAAGCTATACATTTGACTTATTTCATGTAGCATAAAAACCATGTAATTAACATAATAATAATTATCCTTAGTTGGAAGTGTATTATGTGCCTAATATATGTTTAATATTTTATATACATTATCACTAATGTTTGCTTCACCTATACATTATGGGCAGTAGCATGAATATTTAATATCCTCATTCTTTACATAATGTTCAAATTAAGCAAATTCCCAGACCATGTATATATTTTACTACTGGAGACAGGATTTAAATTCAGGCCTAACCACAAGCTTATGGTCTTTTCATTATTCCATGCAGTTCCTAGTATGAATAAGATAGTGTATGTGTGTGTGTGTGTGTGTGTGTGTGTGTGTATGTATTAAAACAAGAAATATTTTAATTCATTCCTTTCAGGTTGAGTATCTGAAAGAATAGTTCATAGAAAGCAAAATATTGATTTGTGATATATTCTGTTTATTTCAAACTTGCATTATAAATCCAGAATTTTGTCCTTTTACAGACTAATTAAAATAGCAAGAAAAACATTGAAATTATTGTGTACTTATTTGTTGACGTTTTTGCATTTGTTATAAAATATAACTTCCTTAGTTAATAAACAAGATTTGTTGATAATTGCATGGCCATTTTATGATTAATATTATAATATACATAAGTTCAAAGTACACTAAATACTTATGCTACTATCAATGATATGTCATTCAGTCTGCATTCATATTTCTACTCAATATAAAGTTAAAGGTACATGCTTCCATTTTTTATTAGAGTTATTTACTAAAATTTTGTTAAATTTGTTTAACCTTTTTGAAAAAAAAAATTAGAAACTCAAAAATAATGCTTTAATCTTTTAGGTTCAAGGGATAGCAGTTGATACGATAGCTGCTCCCAGTGAAGATATACATCCTGAACTATGTGACAATATAAAGAAAAACTTGACACAGACCAGTGTTATTAACAATCATCTTGTTTATAGACATTCAGACAGGGTCACAGTGACCGATATCCAGGCCACTACTTTTTTCCTCAATTATTGTGACAGACCCATTCTGGCTTCTTTGGTGTTTATTGCAATCTCCAAGTAGTCTCTAATCTCAGGATTTATCAATTTGCTGCTCTTTCTGGCTGAAAAAATTCTTATTCCAGATATCCACGTAGTGTGTTTCCTCGTTTACTTCAGCTTCCTGCTCCTGCCTCCTTTAGAGTGAGCCCTCCTCCACCATAAAATAGCAAAACCCCTGCCTGTCTCCAGAATTCTGTATTTGCCTCAGTCTGTTTTATTTTATCCATTACACATGTAACTACACTACATAATACATATTTATTATTTTTTATTTTTTTATTAGCTAATTCCCTCTCCATTAAATCCAGCTTTCAGAGCTGGCATTCTACTGTTGTTTTTACTGCTGTATATCCACTGGCTAGAATAGTGTCTAGTTCACAGTGCAAGGCCATTGTGTATTTTTTGAATAACTGAATATTTTATCTACACATACCTTAATTCTTTCCTCCTCGTTTCATCATTTGTGCTTATTAAATTTTTTCATAAAAAAAGGTAAAACATTTATCACAGTTTAATATATACATATAGTACGTTAATTTCTAAGCATTCGTGGGTTTGAAATTAACTCTGTTTATTTCTGAAAACTTGATGTAAAACTAGAGAATAAGTTGTGGTATTTTCTACAGCAGGAAAAAAAGTTATATTCTGAGTGAATTTTTTTCAGATCACCTTAAAACAAATTGATATTTTTATTCTTTTTAAAAATATGGAGAACATCTTCCTAATTGCATCATTATTTTATTTTGTCACACTAATGAAGTATTTATTTTAGTGGCTCTTGTGTAATGTTAACTTGATAATAATTTATGTAAAATTAATTTTCTTAAAAACATATTAATTTTTATAATTTGGGCATAAATTAGCAATGAATATATAATAATTTACATAAGTTACACTTCATTGATTTAGAGGAGAAAGTAATGGATTATTTTAACTTTAAAGATATAAATTTCTAATTTATTCCAATAATTATTTTATAATTACTTTTATGTTTGAGGGGGAAAATTCTGCCCTAAATTAATAATGATTTATCCTGTTCTATGTTTTTAGGTTTATATGAGCAATGTGTCTCATTTTATGACTTTTTTTCTATCCTCTAATACCAGAAGATTTGAACAAGCGCAGGTGCTATATGGACGTACAACTCAGATGACACGATCCATGATGTAAAAGAAGTGTAATATCCAACACAACACTGTTTTTAGTATAATAACCACTGCAAAAGTTTCAAACCTCATATCCAGGCCTTTCTTCTACTGAATCCCTGAAATAAATGTGTTAGATTCTGATTTAATGAAACTAAAACTATGTTCCAACACCTCAATCTAATTGGTTGAAGTTCATCCTATGGAATAAAATGTAATTTATGATAAAATGTCTTAGCAATGTTTTCTGCTAAATTACAGTTCTATACTGTATTACCAAATACCAGAATAAATTCCCTGGAATAGATTTAGATGGAGCTATGTGTTACTGAATACATACTGATTTGCACAAATTTTGTATGTGAACATTGTTTGAATAAATAGTATTTAATAATAATTTAATGCATTTTTGGCATGCCCTTATAATAATGAAGTCAATTTATATACATACATATGTATATAAATAAAATCAGAAACCTATGGGTGAAGAGAGAAAGGAATTTAGTGCATGACAGAATATCCTGACTATATAGGGCCAGATATTTAGCAGAAGAGAGTTTAAAAGTTTTGTGAATAATACAGAACAAAGAATATGGGACTCTAAAGGGAGAAGTTAAGAATAGATGTCTAAAAGATTTTTTGGATATAGTGTCTTTTCATGTTTATTCCTTGTTACAATGATTTGGGAGGTGATGGCATTACTAAGACAAAATGATTTTCATTTTACTTTATTTCATAGCTCTGAGAGTGAAGCTCAAGCAGTGCCATGTATCTTAGAGACTAGCTGCAATAAACAGAATCATCAAAAATCATGTGCAATTCAGCTGTGAGTAGAATTGGTGGTTATTTGTTATTTTAAGAGATGCAATGGCATTTTGCAAATCTATGGCTTCTGATTATCAGGGTCTATGACATACACTTGAGTTCAAAACCAGCTTTTTGTAATATAAATTTCAGTCATATTTATCATAAGTCCCCAGATATGGAAATAAGAAGTTGTATCAAAGACAATTTTATACTACCAAAGAAAACAAATGCATTTTTTTTCTTAACTTTAACCAAGAGCATGATTTCAGAATTTGGAAAAAGACACCAAAAAGGTAGTATTCACAAATTATTACACTACAAAATAAATGAAAAATGAAAGCAAAGATGCAAGCAAGCCTTATTCTACTTAGTGCATATCAATTAGTTCAAATCATTAACAAATATACAGTGTTCAATTTTAATGTCCACACCTATAGGTAGCACAGTCCAATATTCCTCAGATGAAACTTACATACTGCACATTGTGTTTCCACAGCTCTCTATAGAAATGTTTCCCAAATCAAATTATACTGCATATCACCATACACTTTATCAAAGTCCACAAAAGTAGTAGAAAGGAAAAGGGGTAGGAAGGCTGATTTTACCAACAATTGATGCATGGAGTTGTGGCCAGTTTAAGATCACAAATCATTTTCATGACAAGTCTTAGGGTTATAGATTTAGAAGATTCATGTAAGATTCCAGAAGACAGTATTCATGAAGACTTGAAAACTGTTTTTTTTCCCCAGAAATGTGAAGTATTTTAATAATGAGTAATTGGCCATTTAATTTTTTTTTAATTTTGGAGTACGATGGGTGTACAAATGTTTTGGTTCCACGGTTTGCTTTTGTATGGCTTGAGTCAAAATTATGTCTGTCCATTACCCAGATAGTGTACATTGTACCCATCTGGTGTGATTTCACCCCTCCCCTCTTCCCCTTCCTCCCCCTCCCACCTGCGTGATTTCCATTGAGTTTTACTTCCATCTGTGCACATGAGTGCTGATTGGAAACAGGTTTTTAAAACTGCACTTGAAGGCCTGCCTGATTCAGAGCATATTTTTTTTTTACTCAAAACCATGGAAATTGCAAATCTTACACTAGATCCATTATTACAAGGCAATTTTAATATACATATTTTTGCACAGATTGGGCAATATGCATAATATCTTAGTCAAAATATGCATTATTTTATAAATAATTAAAGTTGGTGCATACTCAAAATGTTTATACTAGGTATCTGGGGTATAAGGGGCACCACACGGACAGTACCTAGTCAGGAAAAAGAAACACATTTAATAGTTAAAGGAATTTTAACATAGCCATTTTGCTCATACAAGTAGTGGGAAGGCTTATAGTCTAAACAGGGAACAATAAGGCAACTCAGAAATTAACAACATATAGCCACCTCTACTGCTACACAGGATTCAGTGGGAAGAACTATTAGAATTGGAGCCCAAAGGCTGGAGTTACCCAAAAGAAACTATAAGATTGCTGGCGGGGCACGGTGGTTCACGCCTGTAATCCTAGCTCTCTGGGAGGCCGAGGCTGGAGGATCACTCAAGATCAGGAGTTCAAAACCAGCCTGAGCAAGAGCAAGACCCCGTCTCTACTAAAAATAGAAATAAATTAATTGGCCAACTAAAAATATATAGAAAAAAATTAGCCAGGCATGGTGGTGCATGCCTGTAGTCCCAGCTACTCTGGAGGCTGAGGCAGTAGGATTGTTTAAGCCCAGGAGTTTGAGATTGCTGTGAGCTAGGCTGATGTC
>CAUYRT010090899.1:0-13379 GCA_963574885.1 Lepilemur ruficaudatus | reverse complement strand
GTTTTGGCCATTCTTTTAACACTTACTCGCAAAGTACCCAAAGCGCAGGAATAATGTGTATGATGGATGGGAAGCAAGATTAGAATTACTGAGACTGCAAATTTAAAGTTCTTTATCCTTTTAAATAAAAGTGATGGAATTTGCTAAATGTAAGAGAGTAAAATGGAGAAAATAAGAAATGGCAGATATGCTATTTCCACAATGAAGCAGCACCTTAGAGCTCTTCCACCTATGTTATCCTGTTTGTAGCTATACCTATTTTTAGAAGTACAGTACATATGGCAGATGAAGAAAAGGAGACTAGAAAAGACACCATTGATTGCTCCAAAGTATTAATATAAGTTATGTCAAATACATTGCTCTGAAACCGAACTAAAAAATATAATCTGTAAATGACACAGATATTGATGTGTCTCTATATCTAAATCTAAAACTATATTTTATCTATATCCAGAATGAAATGATGATGAGTTACCGAAGCAATTATACCAATTCTTCTTCCCCACACCAATATCCTATTAATTGCTGTAGCTAATAGATTTGATGATTGGAGCTAGTAGTTCAGACAAATGGAAGTTACAACTTAGTAAAAATGAGGAAAAATAATAATGGCTAAATTTAAGGGGCAATTGTGACTGATTTATTTCCAACTTTTAGCTTATTTTTCAATAAATAAAATTTTAGAAAGAAGATGTATATTAAAGGAAGTTATTTATTTCCTGAAGTCTTCTTAAGAATTAGCTAAAATGGGATAAAATATTTTGAAATTCAGTAAAAACTCAGTTAAAATTGTTGTGAAATCTACTGCTACCATGTTAGTTTTGCCAAGACCATGGTATGTTATTTAGGTTTGTTTAATTTATTGCAAGAATTGTAAGGTAACAAAGAATGCTTAAATTAACTGCTCTACATTTTGGGTTAAAACCAAAAGAAGCATTAAAAATGTAACTGGTCTTCTAATTTAAGATTCATAAAAATAGCATCAGCAAAAATGTGCAATGCATAATTATACTCTTCCCAGCATGTTTACATTCTTGTTATCATTGTCTTGCTTTTGAAAACAAATCTGGGCACCAAATATTAAAGTATTCAATTGTTAGGCAAGCATTATAGAAAGCTCCAACATAAAAAATTGTTTTAACATCTGTTTCTTTTTCAATGAAATCCTAAATTTCTCAGATCATCTGTAAAATATCAGAAACTGCTCATTTTGAATTTACTTTAACTTTTAACTGTATTACTGTGTAATAGCCACTCTTTTAAAATCCTGCCCTTTTTTTCTTTTTCTTTTTCTAGAATATTACTGGGGTACAAATGTTTTGGTTACATAAATTGCTTTGGTACCATTTTAGTCAAAGTTATAAGTGTGCCCATCCCCCAGAGAGTGTGCATTGTGCTGGTTAAGTGTGATTTTACTCATCTCTTTCTCCCAATTCCCACCTGCTTGATTTTCCATAAATGTTATTTCCGTATGTGCACATAAGTGTTGATTGATTAGTTCCAATTTAATGGTGAGTACGTGTGGTGTTTGTTTTTCCCTTCTTGCGATACTTACAAGAATGGTCTCCAATTCCATCCAGGTTAATACAAAAGGTATTAGTTCACCATATTTTTATGACTGAGTAGTAGTGCTCCATAGTATACATATGCCACATTTTATTAATCCACTCATGTATTGATGGACACTTGGGTTGTTTCCATATCTTTGCAATTGTGGACCCTGCTGCTATAAACATTCAAGTGCAGGTGTCTTTTTTATAGACATATGAAAGAATGCCCAACATCTCCAGTCATTAGGGAAATGCAAATCAAAACCACAATGAAATCCTATCTAAATTTGAATATTAAGAGGAGAAATCTTCTTTGCCCCTTGAAATGTTACCAATCCATGAAAACAGATTTCAAATTCTTCCTTTGTCTCTGTTTTTTTTTCTATTCTGTGCTGATCTTCCCCTGTTCTGAGTTCCTACATCATATTTCCTCTCTCCCACTGCCATAGTCTCATTTAGTCTTCACTATTTAAAAAAAAAATATTAAGAAAGTACAAATGTTTTTGTTACATATGTACGTTGTTAATGCTTAAGTTCATGCTTTTAGTGTGCCTGTTACCAGAATAGTGTTCATTGTGCCTATTACGTGGATCATTCAGCAACATGTTTTTTAATTTCCATAACTATGGGTAGATTTGAGTGTTTCTTTTGGAATTGATTTCTAGTTTTATTTAACTGTGGTCTGAGAAGATACATGGTATGATTTCAATTTTTTTAAATTTGTTGGCGATTGTTTTGTGGCCTAAGATATGACCAATCTTGGAAAAGATCCCATGTGCTCATGGGAGGAATGTAAATTCAGTGGCTTATGGGTCCATATGTTTTCTAGAGTCCTATTAAAGACCAATGTTTCTTTATTGATTTTCAGCTTCGATGATCTGTCCAGTTCTGTTGGTGAGGTGTTGAAGTCCCCAGCAATTATAATGCTACCATGTATTTCTTGCTTAGATCTAGTAGAATTTGCTTTATGAATCTGGGTGCTCCTATGTTAGGTGCATATATATTTGGGATTGTTATGCCTTCTTGTTGAATTGCTCCCTGTCCCATTATATAATGACCATCTTTGTCTTTTTATTTTATTTTTTACCATTTTTGATTTAAAGTCTATTTTATCTGTTCCAAGAGGGACTATACTTGATCGCTTTTGGTTTCCATTTGTGTGGAACATGTTTTTCTATCCCTTCAAAGTTATATGTGTTTCTTGGACACAGCATATACTTAGGTTTTGTTTTTCATCCATTCTGCCAGTCTATGTCTTTTGAGTGGGGCATTTAGACCATTCATGTTCAGTGTTAGTGTTGATATGTAGGATACTATTCTGTTCGTTATGATGGGTGATACCTCGGTATTTTTTTCCCTCCTGTGTTATTGTTTTATAAGAGCTGTGAGCTCTAAACTTTGGGTGTGATTTTACATGATTGGGTATCTATTGTGATGTTTTATGTAAAATGCACTTTTGAGTATTTCCTGAAGTCTCAGACTTGTAATGATATTTAGTGATTGCTTGTCTGGAAAAGTCTTTATCTCAACAATTAATAAAACTTAGTTTTGTAGAATACAAAATTGTTGGCTAGCAGTTGTTCTATTTAAGAAGATTAAAAATGGGGCTTTAATCCCTTCTAGCTTGTTAAGTCTACACTAAGAAGTCTGCTGTTAGACTAATGTTAGACTGCTATTAGACTTCCTTTGTAGTTTATTTGTTGCTTTCACCTTGTAGCTTGCAGGATTTTTTCTTTCCTTTTGACTCTGGCCAAATTGATGACTGTGTGTGGTGGATACATCCTATTTGTTATGCATCTTCCTGTTGTTCAATGACCATTTTGTGTCTGGATATCTGAGTCTTTGCTGATATCAGGGAAGTTTTCCTCAATAATTCCGTTGAATAGATTTTCCATGCTTTTTGCTTTTTCTTCTTCTTCCTCCTCCCCAGGGATACCTGTAATTCATATGTTGGCTTGCTTCACATCATCCATATTTCTCTGAGTGATTGTTCTTTATTTTTTCTACATCTTTGACTGACTAGGTTAGCTCGAAAGCCTTTTCTTCATTCTCTGAAATTCTTTCTTCTTCTTTATCCAGCCTGTTTTTGAAGCCTTCTGTTGTATTTTGAAATTCCCTAAATGACTCTTTCATTTCTTTAAGTTCTGTTATATCCTATCTTATGCTGTCTAGTTCTTTAGTGACTTTTTAAATTGATTTCATGAACTTTTTTGTCTTCTCTGTGTTTGTTTTCAACTTTATCTTAAGTCCTATTCATCCTATTTGCCATCCATATTTTGAATTCCATTTCTGACATTTTGACAATTTCGTTTTGGTTGGTGTCTGTTGCTATAGATCTATTGTGATTCTTTGAGGGTATTGAAGTAACTTTTTTTCCCATGTTACCAGCATTCTTTTGCTGGTTTCTTCTCATCTAAAAACTCTTCTGTCAGCTCAGGGCAGATAGGTTTGTGGTGCATCTGTTCTCCTTTGCAGGGAACTTTCCTACAGAGAAGCAGAGGTCCCTAGATGGCTCTTTTGTGACCTACTCTGAAGATTGACCTAGCAGGAGAGGTGAGGTTTACTGAGAATCTGTAATGCAACCATTCTCTATTGTCCCATTCTCCTGTGATTGTCATGGTCCAAGCTGGTGCTGGATAATTTTCATGTGGAGTAGTTGGTTGTTCCCTATGCCACTGTTGTAAGCTTGAGTGGGGTGTTGGGCAAGTCCTTCTCCATGGAGGCTGGTGTTGTAGAAGATTGCTCAGTTTCAATCCCCCATGGTTGGGAAGAGTGCTTGCTCCCAATCATGAGGCACATGAGAGTGTCTGCTCTCCCTGCTCTTTCTCTGGCTCAGTTGGGGCAATGTGGAGGTGGCTGCAACAAAACTGGCCCCTGTGTAGATAGGGAGCTCTGGACCCAAGAGTTCAGAGTGGTGTGTCAGTTTCAGCGACCTGGAAACAGAAGCCTCAATGTCCCTGCTGTGCCCACATTCTGGTGCAATGTCATTGCATAGACTTCAAGTAGCTCCCTGATCAGTCTAAAAGTCTATGGTGGTGGTGGGGATCCCCTTGCATCTCAGGCTGCAGTGTCTACAGGGGAAGATTGTAGCCCCAAAGTTCTCTTTTTCTGTCCTTCCCTATTTGTGGATGCCTTCCTTTGGCACCTTCCAATCTTCCCAAGTGGATCACCTTGTCAACTCCTCCTTCACTCTGAATGGCCCCTGTAACTTCTATGATGATTCACAATGCTCTCTCCAAGAACTACTGTCTGTAGGCGGATATCTACCTGCAACTTTCGGTTCTCTTCTTGTGAGTGACATGTGTAGGCTGCGTTTAGTCTGCCATCTCACGCCCTCTAATTCTTCACTTATGTATGGGGGTAAACCAACTACACTTTAAGATCCTTGAGAATGAAAATTTTATTTTTCTATATCCCCCTGTAAGGTGTCAGAAATTGAGTGAGTATTCCAAAAAATATTTGTTTGATTCTCAGTCGCTTTCAGTAAGAGAAGTTTCTTCTGGTACCTGTGTTATTAATATATGGTCTTTAATATATCTACCCAGGAATCAGACATAATTGTAAGTACCAGTTTAATCATATAGTCTAATAGCCAAACCTGTATGAACTATTTTCAAGAGAATCTGCTTGGTAAAGACATAAGTCAATGAGCTTCAGGTCCTTCCTGTTGTCCGATTTGAAGCTTTATGGTCTCATGGAGACCCTGCAAGGACCGCTTTATTTCTACTCCAGACTTACATTATTGTCAAATACATATCAAAAACTTTCAATCTGAGATATTTTGCAGTGTGAGTTTTGAGAGTTTTATTATAGCAACTTTTGTTGTTAAAGATGATCATAACAACTAAAATATGTCAATGTTTGGGGAATATTTATACATAGGCCAAATACGACCCAAAGAATCAAAAGAAGAGGGGAATTTAGAGCAAAAATTCTTCAAGAGAAAGAGATATATCACTTAGACTTTTGAAAAATTGAATGAAAAGACCTACGTAAAGAGATATATGGGAATCTACAAATTAACAACAATATTCCTTAGCTTTGACTGCCCTTCTTAGCTGTGACTTTTATAACTCTTTTAAGAAAGCAGTTTGGAGGAAGCATCTTGATGGTCCAAACTGTTTTTGTTATATTCAGCTGAAAGTGTTTGGTTTTATCTTGCAGATACAATTTTGATATATTTATCATGTACACAAAGAGCAAGGCAATGTTTTATTTCAAAATTCTACACCTAGAAATATACTCGGCAGGTTTCTGTTAGTCACTGGTTCCTTTTGAAAAAGGGTAGCTGATACATATTAATGATTCAATCTAACAATGGAGTTTAAAGGTCCCTTTATTTTAGTATGGCTGTCCTTTTCTCAAGATTATCTTCTCCAACTCAATAGCAGAGAGCCCTTTTTTTGCTCCTTGTGAAGCAATATTTCCAGTTGGGTTAGTGTGCACTATTTCTTATTTGTAAAATCTTAAAAATATTGTATTTTGGAAATCCATCATTTTCCCCCACAGAGAGTACAGCTCCTAAACTTGATAAATAACCTATTGACTTGAGAAATGCTTTGAATTCATAAAGCAATCAAAATTTTATATAAATTAAATTTTATAGCTATATAACTACTTCCATTCTTTGAAAATATGTATGGAGTTTTGTTTCCATGGTTACTTGTTACCAGTTCTGGGCTCTCTGTGGTTCTGTGCTGAGCTGGACCAGAGATCAACAAGCCTAGAGTGTCATTATAATGAGGCAAAAACAGAATAATGCTACATTTGATGGCTATGCAGTAGTTTAGAATACATACAATTTTAAGGTTACAAATTTAAAAAGAATAAATATCATAGAGGATTTTTCCTATAAGAAAAACTGCTTGTTTAGTAACACCGTAGGAACAAGAATAAGCAGAAAAGAATTGAAAGGATAACTATACTGATTATCGATCTATCTCTATTCAGTATGTATCACCAAAAGAATGTACTGATTCATAAGGTTGGCTTTTTTCAAAGGTGTGAAATACTTACACAAAATTATAATTTATGTATTTGTGTGTGTGTTGAAAAGAAAATTTGAATTTACTAGTGTTTGCTATGTATTTTGACCTAAGGTGGACCAAACCAAAAATTTTTACCTAAGGTAAAATGTTTTTTTCTTTTTTTTTTAAAAAAAGAAACTTCTATTTCAGAAAAAGTCTACTAAGCACACAAGGAAAAAGAAAATCTTCATGATATAATCAAAGGAAGAAGAAAAATACATTATCTATAAAAGAAGTATGGTAGCCTCTAAATTTTCTGTAACATTAACTGCCAGAAGTTAAAGGAGGATGTTTATGAAGACATGAGATAATTTTTGTCCAAATAATTGTCTTAGAACAAGTACTCAAATATAAAAAAGGTTAATTTACAGATTACATTGAAAATTTGGACTAAGTCTTGGCTGATAAAAAAGATGTTTGTCTAGTTGGGCAGATTATATCTCTGATAAATTGATCACTGGGAGAATTTTCTTAATAAAGTTGTAAAGTTATTTAGTGGTTTACAGTTTTGTTTTTCATGAACCAAGTGTTTTTGTAACAAATGACAAAATCATGTTGACAGAGGTCGTCTTTAGGATTATCTAAATCATACTGATACACAGGGCCACAATTCAAATTAACTAGAGAAGTAAAATAAGATTTTTAAAACTTCTTAAAGGTAACCAGTAATAAAATTAATACCACTGTAATGTGGAATGTATAATTAAAACAGTATGAATATTTGTGTATAATAAATTATATACATGTCAAAATATAAAAAAATTCTATTAAAACTTTAAATGCTTAAAGTATGCACTATATTGAGAAGAAAAGACTCTCAGCTTGAGAAAAAGTAACAAACTCTCAATACATGAAATTTATAAGAAATATATATAACACAAAATATAAAACAAAAACAACAAAAATACCTAGTGAACAAATGTTGAAATAGTAAATGCAAATAAGAAAAAAAAATCAATGTTTATTTAAGACAAAGTTGTTTTCAATGTTAAATCCTAGAAGGGGAAAAACGTAAATTTTCAATAGAAAAAAAAAATAGTCCTTAAATAATGAAATGACTTGTTTTATGCAGTAAATAGCATGGAATATACAAAAATATGTTTTAAGACTATGAGGAGAAATAAATAAAGGCCATTTTAATACATTAATAATTCTAGCCTTTAATAGAATTAACAAAAAAATTTACAAGTAGGTTTGCAGAATTATAAATAATTGACTACAAATTTTAATTATTGGGAAAACAGAAAGGGTTATGTTTTCATTGAACAAGATCTCAAGCAAATCTTACAAATACAGAAAACCAAATTATACTGGACACTTTGATTTGAATACAATACAGATGGAAATTTCTTTAAATGTCTAAACATCATCAGTAACAGCAAAAAAATATAAACATTATTTTATTGCATTAAAAACTATACAAAACTTTCCCAAATAACTTTTGAGTTAAAGTAGAAATTATAAGCACCAAAAAGTCATTTAAAATAATGAGAACACTACTAAGTTTTCATTAATTAGCAAATAAGAATGAAAGTAAATAAATCAGAAGGTTGAAAATTCAGAATAGAGCAAATTAAAAATAAAACTAGACAAAGCCAGAGAGAATGAGAAAGATATACAAAGAAAATAATGACTATAAAATAGATAGATGGGAAATTAATTTTTGTAAATTTTTTTGATAAATACATGTCAAATATTTGTCAACTACATATCATGAATATGCAAATCATTTCTCATACCCATGGGGCACTTACTATAATACTATTTTACAGATGAGGAATCAAAACCCTAGAGAAATTAAGCATTTTATGTAAGGCTACATAGTTTACTGATGGCAAGGTTATAATTTGATTGTTGTCTCTGACTACAGAGTTCTTTCCTCAAATCACAAACTTGGTGGTTTCAACAGTACAAATTAACTATCTTATTGTTTGGTAGCTCAGAAGTCTAAAATGGGGAGAAATCAAGGTGTTGGCAATGGTGTGTTTCTCCCAGAGGTGTTCAGGACAATTCATTTTTTTTGCCTTTTCTGGCTTCTAGCAGCTAATGTTTCCTTGTCAAATGGCCTTCCTTCCATCTTTGAAGGCAGCAGTGACCAGTCTTTCTCTCATGACATTGTTCTACTAGCGTTCTGTCTCCATTATCATCTTATAACAACCCTCCTGTTTACTTTGGGACCACTTAGATAATCCAGTATGATTTCACTATTTTAAAGTCAATTGATAAGCAACATTAATTCTATCTGTAACCTTAATTTCCTTCTGCCATATACTATGACATGTTCACAGGTTCCAAAGATTAGGGTGTGGATATTGTAAAGGAGTCTACCACAATTATGCTATATTGCTCTTCTACATAATTGCCTCTTTGAATGTAAAATATGCAATTAATTATAATGTGAAAAATACAGAAATTAGAAATGTAAATTTCTAAATAAAGTGAGAAAGTGTTTTATGGGTAAAGTTGTTAGTTGCATAAAGCAGAAGATACTTTAGCTTGTTTAGGTAGAAAGGGATTTAGCAAAGGATATATCTTGCTCACAGAATCTTTGGGAGGGCTACAGCAATATAACCAATGAATTGTCCTAAGGAGTGGCGTCTTCTCAGTTATGTAGAAGCTGACTCTAGCTACCACTGGCTCCAGATCGTTCTACTCTGTTTCCTTTTATTCTAGTAAGATAGTGTTTCCATGCCTCACCTGAGTTATGCTTCTAAACTCTAGCTGAGTTATAACTTCTAAACACAAATATTCTATGGGTACTTGGATTGGCATAGCTGAAATCTAATAATATCTGTACCATAGCAATACAGATGTGAAGAAATTTAGTGGTTATATTTATTTGTTTGTTTGGTTTTGGAAGTTGAGATCCATTTGTGGAGACTATCCCATGGTGGGAAATATATTTAAAATATTTCAGGCAGTGACAAAAGACAAAGTATAAAGGCAGATATAAAAGAAATATGGAAATAAGCATATTCTGTGAAAATCTTATTAATTTTAGGAATTTTTAAGAAATTAATGAATCATCAGGAAATTATTCAAATTGACTAAAATCTTTATAGAAAACCTGAGAAAATTGACATAAGTAGGAATACTTCCCTATCCCCAGAGAACGTGAATCTAGGTTAATTTATAGGTTATTTTTTCAAATCTTCAAAGAGTAATTTTCAGGCTATTTAAATGTTCCAGAATATAGAAGAAGAAGAAAAGCTACCCAATAGTGCTGATAACAAAACCTAAGAAAGAAAGTATAAAATAAAATGTCAATCTTAATTATGAATACGGATGCAAAATAGCAAGTGAATTATCAGCAAATGATATCCAGCTGTAATTAAGGGACATAATCCATCATGGCCTGTGGGCTTACTTTATGAATGCAAGAATGGATCAATAGTAAGAAATCTATTAATCAGATCCTTCATATTAACAGGTCTAAATGGAAACATATGTAACTATCCCTGTGTGAATTTGATTGAATATAATGATCATTTCTGGCTCAAAGTAAAAGACTAGAATTTTTGGCTTCACACTATAAAACCGTATACAGTTAATATCCCAAACTGACGATTTATATCATGCTTTGTATTTAATCTTAATCTGATTAGTTGTCCGGTTTGTTTAGAACAATTTAATAGGTACAAACATTCTAAAACAGAGGAGATATTTGCATTATTTACAGACAACTATTTATGTCTCTTTGGGCAATAGAAACATCAGCAAAACTCAAGGACACGTAGCATGCATAGCGATTAGTGTATCTTTGGGATCTGACATACAGCTGGGCCATTAACCGCTTTCAGCAATTGTTTAATCTTGGACAATAGTTTAACTACACTAAATCTCACTTTGTATAGGCCAACGTGGGGATGCTCTTTGTACCTGCCCTTTGTGCTGAAAGGACCAAAACAGATAACACACCTCAAACACTAAGCATAAGTCTCACACAGTGTGAGAGCTGGTGCTGTTGTTCTTTATTATTTTTATTGTTACGGTGCATTGCATGACAGTTCAATTTAAAATAGGTTTACAAATCAGTAGATTCCTTATATGCCAGTAATATATATAGTCTGAACTTAAAAAATCAAAGTCAATTTCCTTGTTTTATTTATGAAAACATAAAAATAGAATCACCACTATGTCATCTGAAAAGCAATCCCGTAAGTTCTACATTAACACATGTAAGAAAACAAACTAAAAAAAAACATAGAGTAAGAACAAGAAAAGACATCCTGATGGATTTAATTGACACTTTGATTTATAGTTTGATTGACTATAAAGACTTCATTGACTAAAACATTTTCCCCAGAAGTTTTTACTTAATGTTGACAATTTTGTGGAGAATTAGGTGGTGACTATGTGACTTTGGATGATTATTCAAAGTGAATTTGTACTGATACATTAACATAATTATTAAAAATTAAGGAATCAAATATAATCTCTGGAACCTCTGAGTTCATTCAATTGAATCCCTGAGGGTCAAAGAATGTACCTCTCTCAAGTACATATCAATTTTCTGTTCAGATTTCATACAAGTAAATGTTATATAAACATATCAGAAGGAAGTCCAATATAAATCTTCCAGCCATTTATTTTGTCATTTTTCTTTAATTTCATATATGAGGGCTGTCTGGAAAGTATCCAACCATTACTAATATAATAAGAATGATTACATGGCTAGATACTTTCTGGACAGCCCTTATATATTACTTCATAGATATAGTCACTTAGATTTTAGAATTCATTTTTGTCTTCCTAATTCAATAGTCCCAATATAATGCCAACCCAGTCTCACCCAAACTCGTGGTGACTATTGCCTGGCTACCACTGATGTTTATTCAAAGCCCAAGGACTCTTTTGTAAGCAGGTGGTGAATTCTGCCAGGACTGGTTCCTTCCCTTCAGCTTAGTGTGTTTTTTTCTGGCCCAGGGTGGGTCTAGAAATGCCGTCCAGGAACTAAGGTCTGGACTCAGGGGCTTCAGAAGTCTGCTTGGTACTTTATTTTACTATGGCTCAGCTGGTACCCAAGTTACAAAACAAAGTCCCCTGAATTCTTCCCTTTCCTTTCCCCAAGTGGAAGAAGACTCTGAGCTGTGCTGTGCTGCCTGCAGCTGGGGGGAATGTGACACAGGTACTGGCTTGGCTGGTGTCTCACTGGGTCATGTGCACCTCAAATAATCCACTGGCTCTGAGCCACAACAGCCACAAGAAGTGCCCGAGGACTGTAGCTTTTGTGACCTGACTGACCTGTGAATTTATTTCAGACCCCCGGCCAATTTTTGTCAGCTGCTGGTGGGGCTAACAGGAACTCAAGTTTCAGATCGGAGGATTTCCCTCTGGCCAGGCTGATCTAAATGCTCCCTCCATGGGTGTCAGCAGATTTCTG
This sequence comes from Lepilemur ruficaudatus, assembly GCA_963574885.1. Lineage (NCBI taxonomy): Eukaryota > Metazoa > Chordata > Mammalia > Primates > Lepilemuridae > Lepilemur > Lepilemur ruficaudatus. The sequence continues at coordinate 1,419 of CAUYRT010090899.1, read as the reverse complement.
CCCTGTGCTGTGTTCTCCTGTGACAGGGCAGCCCTGAATGCCAATGGCAAGTCCCACAGCCACTTCACTTTCTCTCCCCTGGGCACACAGGTGCCTACTCTCCACTTGGTGCACTGGTCTGGCACTGCTAGAGGATGGGGAAGGTGTGGTGTAGGCAATGCCCAAAACTGGCTTTCCTGCCCTTTGAAGTGTCTCTTTCCTTGATATTATGTTAAAACCAGGTACTGTGATCACTCATCTGATTTTTGGTTCTTCTGAAGGTGCTTCCTTGTGTGGATAGTTGTTGAATTTGGTGTTTGCATGGAGGGATAATCACTGGAGGTTTCTATTCAGCCATTTTCCTCTGCCTCCCTCCCCAAATTTCTTATCATATAGAACTGTCCCTGTACAACAGGAGATAATTTTTAAAGAATAGTGCATAGCCTGTGTGAGATTCAATTTAGCAGATTAACCACAGGTCTGCATCTTCAAGACCATTTATTTAAATCCTAATTATAGTAGTGTCTATATCATCCTTCTCTATAACATTCTTTCTCTCATGACATTTAAATTTTCTCTTCATTATAGCAAAGTGAACATTCAGTTCAATTGAACAAATATTTTTGAGCAGTTATAATTGTATTAAGTCTTATTTAGCTTTGTAGGATATTTACCTAGACCTTACAATTAACTGGATGAGATTATCCAAAAATACTTAAGTTTAACTTAAGTGAGGGAACATTGGAAAAGAAAAAAAGAGAAAGAATAATACAAAACAAATAGGGGCTAAGGGCAGAGTCTTAAAGTTCAGCCTTGAAAATGGGCAAATTAAATTAATAGACAGATAAGGAGTAAAGAAAAGAAAGAAAGACAGAAAAGCTCAGTGTGAGGAAACAGGATAATTTTTGATTGTTTCACTTCAGCATATTATGGGGGTACAATTGTTTGGGTTACGTGTAAGTCAGAGCTTTTGCCCCACCTAAGTCAGAGCTTCAAGTGTGTCCATCTCCCAGACAGTGTGCAACTCACCCACTAAGTGTAAATAAAGCCGTCTCCTCCTCCCCCTCCCACTATCTGACACTTTATGAATGTTATTACCATATGTGCATGTAAGTGTTGATCAGTTAACACCAATTTCATTCTTGCAATGTGGTGGTTGTTTTTCCATTCTTGTGGTACTTTACTTAGAATGGGCTCCAATTCTATCCAGGATAATACAAGAGGTGCTAGATCACCATTGTTTTTTTTTTGTGGCTAAGTAGAACTCCATAGTATACATATACCACATTTTATTAATCCATGCATATATTAATGCACACTTGGGTTGTTTCCACATCTCTGCAATTGTGAATTGTGCTACTATAAACATTCTAGTGCAGATGTCTTTTTTATAGAATGTCTTTTTTTCCTTTGGGTAGATGCCCAGTAATGGGATTGCTG